>BSBM01000922.1:16090000-16225000 GCA_027924585.1 Larix kaempferi | reverse complement strand
TTCTTTTCAAGTTGCAGATATAATGATTTCTTCCAACAAAGTTATATCTTTAAAATCCATGGAGGATCTGTATTGCATAATTGGAAGGATTGGATCTCAGTTTTATCCCCTGCCTATATGGTATGCTATTCGAAGTCTTCTCTTAATTTCGGACAAGTATTGTTCCTGTAGGGTTAAATTCAATATATTTTTCCTAATAATGTGTATAAATTCTAGCATATAAGAATGATTTTTATACATTTCAATTAGCTTTTCAAGGTCATTTCATGGCTTATTATATATCGTGACATGTCAGACCAAGTATTTTTGTTCAAATAATTTCCATAAATGGAGTGACCGTTAACTCATTGCTTTTTGGATGAATGGGTATATGCTGATTTGACCCCATCAATTGTCGTAATTAGCTCTATCCTTTTGTCCCTACATGTCTGAACAATTATATGTATACCCGATTTGAAAGTTGGATTTCTTTGTTATGCATAAGTCAAGCCTGTAAATACCAATTTGGGTTAAAGGATACCGGTTTGATCACCTAACTTCCTTTCAACAGAGAAAGTTTCAGTGGGCATGGCTAGTGCTGCACGTAGGGAGGAGCCATATTCCATTGAACTGTTGGATGAAGATCTCTCTAGTAAGAGGATTTTTCAACAGATTGGATTGTATGCATTTTTTAGTAAATTCAGAGGGCACAACGAAGATGTGACCAAGGAATTTTGTAGCTAGGGTTTTCACCCTATCTTGTGCTAATGAACACCTACTAAGGAGAAGAGACTCTTTAGTAGCAGTTCAATAAACAGTAAATTAAAATGCTAAAACAATATAACTTCTAAACTAGCATGAGCATTAAGAAACATAACAAAACATGTAATATGAATGGTTTTTTGCATTAAAATTTTACCTCAAGTGTAGAGGTTGGTGAAGTTCTTGCAATGGTCCAAGAGGGTTGCTCCAAACTCCAACTTTGCTCCTTCTCTTTCTCCAAATGGTGGGAATGGGCCAAAAGGGGAACTCAATGGTGAAAGTAGCTCAAGGGTGAGATAGGGTTTCAAGAGTGATTTTGGCAGAGTAAGGATGTACTTGATTGTGGATATGAAATGAGGGGTCTCCATCACCTATTTATAGGTTTTTAGTGGTGGAGTGCTGGCCCATGGTTTTGGGAACCATATGGTTTAGGTCAGCTGTATAGGGTTTTTTCCCCTTTTTTCCCTCTTTTTCCTCCTTTTTTCTATTTTTTATTCCCTTTTTAGAGGGTTTTTGCTATTTTTGGAGGAATTTTGGATAATTTTGGGGGGAAAAGGGGTTTTTTAGCCTTTTGGAGGCTTTTTAGTGGGATTTTCAGGGTTTTTAAGGCAAATATGGTAGGAAAATGGACAAATGAGTCATGTAATGGGGTAGATGAGGTAGTGAGCACTTTTTGGGTGTTAACAAATTTGCTCTCAATTTTGATGGAGCTTGTTCTAACATTCGGGGGTTTCTACTTGCAGTTTCAAAAACGTCCATTCCTCTCGCTGAAGGCTTACCACAAACAGGGGAAAGATGGTTTAAAGCTAGTCATTTGAAAAGCCCTAACTCTTGGAAATAGTTTGTGAAGGTGGCTAATTCTAGTATTCATTGGAAGAAGGGAGCTGAACGCAGCTGTTTCACTGCTGAATGGGGTAATGTCATTTTCTTTTTGCAGAAATATTTGACTTGTGAAGGACGATATAGCCTTGTCTTTCTTTATCATATTTGGCTTCTCCTTCACATTAAAGGAGAAGAATTGATGAACACTCCATAATTTTTGTGGAAGAGCCTGTCTAAAATGGCTTCAGCTACCCAAAAGCGGCCTGATCAACAACTTGGTAATAGCTTGTATCATCATGGATTAATTAAGTTGTTGATCATGGAGGAATTACATAAGAGCAACCTAACGTGGGAACAATTTTTAGTTGAAAAAGGTTTTCAGGAGCAGGTTAATGGTGATTCAAAAGATTCTGTATCGCCCCCTCCAATAGTTCAGATAGAATTTGATCCAACACCAACATTTTCTGAACCAATTCAATCCCAGCCATCTCTAAAGAGGAATAGAAATGATGAAGCCGTTAATAAAATTTCAGTTACGGTGAGAAGAAGATCTGCAAGGCTAGAATGCATTTCTGAAGAAGTTATTGAAAAAGTTAGAACATCTGAAGATATGTTTTTGACAATACCCAAACGTCCAAGAACCCGTTATACACAGAGTCAGAATTTAGAGTCAACACCCCTGCCAAAATTGGAATCTACTCAGGTTCAAGACCAAGCTCAAAGGGAAGAAGATGAATCTAATCAAGTGGTAAGGCTTGATTCTCCTGGTTTAATTTCAAGTAAGTTACAGAAGAGGATTAAGAAACTTCAGAAGCAAGTTCATGAATTTCAAGTTTTGGATAGACATGTTAAAAATGAAAATGAAAAGTTAAAACAGAGGAGTAGACACTTACAGAGAAAGAATGGTATTCTTAAGAAAAGATTGAAAATTTTGAGAAATAAGGCTCACCGATGGAGTTTGCAAAACAAAAGGTTGAGGAAACAAAATAAATTTCTTAGAGATAAATCAGTACCAAAGGAATCAGTACCACTGGATGAGGATAATACAAGTTTGGAATTATTGGCTACATCAGTTATAGAAAACATTCTTCCTTGTACTTTTAAAAGTTCTGAAGATAAAGAAAAAGTCACAGATGTTCTCTATGAATTTTTTAATCAAATTCTTGATGATGTATAGACTAATACCCTGGCTTTAGCATCAGCTGAAGTAAATACTATTAAATGGACTGGAAGAAATGATGAATTATATGACTTGGGCCTTATTTATCAACAATGATATAAATTTGAAGTACAACATATGCAGGAAACTTGGTTTTCTGCTTACTTGGTTCAAGAACAAAAGTGGAAGTCCAAGATACAGTCATTACAGTAGCAATTAATGATTAAAGAAGAAGAAAAGAGGCAAATGTTTAAATTTGCTTAGCAAGCCATTTCTTGTAGAATTCCTGCTAGAGTTTATTCAATGTACCTACATGAACAATGGGTAGGCCTTCAGATGATTAGATTGAATAATAACAAAAAGTTCATGATAGGAAATGTCGATGACTTTGTGGATATCTATAATGACTCATCTACAAGGGAAAAGGATTTATTGTGTGAACTTTATCAGTTTAAATTCTTTCTAGAACATGAATTGGAATGGAATCCCAATCCTGTAGTAGGAGATATTCAGTTACGAGCCTTTCATCTTTTATTTAGAATCAAATTAAGTGGGAAATAGGGATGAAATTATTTTATAAGTTGGAATTCCAGTTTGAACTTCACGTCAGAGGAGAGCATCCAGATGCTGAAGTGGCCTTTTCTAGTCACAGTCAATTCCTCGGGGATCCTATGAGGGTGAAACAATTTAGAATGAATCAGAGATCACCGTTACAGAGTTTTGAAGAACTTATATCTTGTGGGACTTTGGCCTCTTTGCAGGCCTCAGTGACCCGTTGGAATTTGCTTCCTCCAGTAATCCAACAATGGGACCCCATGGGATACCCATTTTTCCAGGTTGCCTTTTCAAGAACAAGTTTGTATGTGAATTCTCTACGAAGAAATGGTACTCAATGGCTTGGGTTAAGGTTCCATTTCCTTTTGCTCTGGTGCAGCAAAAATGAGTATAGTGTGGTTGGGCAGTGGTATGATTTTGTAGAGAACTCTTCATGGATGGAAGTGGATCGTCATTTAGGCTTTTGGGAAAGAAATGGAGTAAGTCACCAATCTTACAGTTGGACCGAGCTACATCAGAATTTACTACAGGGGGAATAAGTTGCATAGGGACATGCAACAAACGTCCTTCTAGGGAAGATTCTTGGTGCTTGAATTGTTACCCAAAGGGTAGGTTTTCACTTGGATCTCCATTGTGTTGTTACTTGATAATATACCAAAGGATGTTAAAAAATTGTGATTGTTTTGTCAGGATTTCAGGTTTATTCAATGCACAATAGTGGAAATATCCATTTTGTTTATCTAGACTCTAAAGTATGATAGTTCAAATCTAATGATTTTCCCAAATATGTCTTTTTATGTTTATGTGAATTTGAACTTGTTCAAAAGAAGTGTATAAATTTTTCCTTGGAAACTCACTAAATCCCATAATCTGATATTTTATAGTGATTTTAGGAAAAACTTCGACCTTTTATTTCATGTAAATGAACCAACTGAACTATACTTGTTTTGTTACAAGTAGTTATATAAGGGCCATGTTCACATGAAACTATTAGCATTGATTGCGAGGTAATCAGTCCTGCAACCTCTTACAGATCCATTTTTTTCCATAAACCTGAAATAATGCTGAAAATGTTATAGTTGCAGTCACTCCCCTTTTTAATTTCGATATGATTGGCAGACAATTAGTATGATTATCCTTTTGATCAATGTGTTTCATCTTCCTCTTGCCTCTTGGGAGATTGTACAATGTATTTAAGGCATAGCCATATTCATTATCATGTGGACTATCCTCTAGCCATCTCTGGAGGTGTTTTCACATCTAGGAATTTTGTTTGTGTATTTTGACTACGTTTCATGTTAGTCTGGTTCTCTTTGGTGTTTAGGGATGTATCCACACCATGGTTCCATACCCTATTGTATTCCATGGCTTTATCTCTGACATTTTTATGTCCCTATGGGAAATATAACGATTGCAGGGACACAATTATATGTCTGTTCAAGATATCTCTTAAGGCACACCCAATGTTTGACATTAGAAATAAAATTTTGTTTTTTTTTCCATTATTTAAATAATTATTTTTTCGTGTTTTCATTGGTTTTGCACTGATGATTTATTCAATAAATATAAGCTCAGGGGACTCTTCTGATAGGTGTCCAAGTAGACATCAATGACCATTGAATTCTAATGCACTGATAACCACCGCCACCCATAGATCCGTAACTTTCATTGATCTTAGATTTTATGGGTTTTGGGAACCCTCATTTGGTTTCATTTCACATTTTTTCTAAGGCATGATAGGGTTCATCACTGCATCTGTATTGCCATGATTATGGCTTGGTTTAAACACAGGTAACAATAGAAAAAATCAGTAAGTTACATTGTGTTTCGTTGATTTAGTTCATCGAATTATGTTTTAAGCAGAATCTATACATGTTTGTGGATATCGTGATTGTTTTTAGTTGCTTTCCCATGGGATCTAATGACTGCCTTGTTTAGTGTTTTTAGACAGTTTAATAACGTATATCTAGAGGCTTGGCCTAAGCCTGTAAGTTGAGTTGTTGTTTATAATTACATATGCACAAATGGAAATCGGACACATGGGTCTTATTTGGAATCGTGTCACCTAGCCCATCCTCCTGTTGGTTGCTCCAAGTTCATTCTGATGTAGATTTTCCTTGAGCAAGCTTGAACTCAAGCAACCTATTGTCAATACTTTTGTATATCCACATGTAGCTAATTCTTCACTATTTATGGAATTAATAGAACATTCCCAATTAGCTTCAAAGCCTTCAAACCTTCCTTTGAATAGTTCTCAAATGCATTCACAAATTATTGTGCCAAAAAAAATGTTTCAGACAATTCTTCAATTCTGCTCTTAGGTTTGTAGAGTTCCTATAGAGATCATCCTCTTGTTCTCATAATTCTCTAGACTGTTTACTTTCATCAGCTATAGGTTATTATTTCCTTTTCCTTCATTCAGAGATAGATGTTCTTCTCAGGACATTTAAAAGGTGTCTTATCGATGATTGATACAAAAAACTAAGTCATACAATAAGATACCAAAGACAGGTGAAGATATTTATGTCAATCATATCCAAGGCCGGAGGAAGTCATTTAAAACTTCATCCCTACCTATTTTCCTTCTGTTAATGTTAGCAATCCGATCCTAGGACCTGTTTCTTAGCGACCACCATATACCTTTGAGTCCATCCTCCAACAATGAACTCAAGGTGTACCTAAGGTCTTTTAGAGACCTTAAATGCAAGGGGATTCAAATGCTCGCATTGGATGGTGTACTGTATCCAATTAGTATCAACTAGGCAAGAGCTGGGTACAAGAGACATCCATAGTGCCATTCTCTTAGAACACAATATCATAGTGTTTGGGGGAACAAATGGGTCTAATAAGATAAATGATCTGCACACTTTAGACTTGTAGACCAAGGAATGGAGGCATGCTTGCATTTGAGGAACTCAACCATCCCCACGAGAGAGGGGGAGGAAATTACTTGATTGATGTTCATATTCTGGACCTGAAGCTAATGAAATGGATTTCCCTTGATGTGAATGGGATCTTATTGCTCCCAGAGATAGCCACACTACAATTGTTATTGAAAACATGCTTGTGGTATAAGGTGGATATTATGGATACCATTACTTAGAAGAAGTTGATGTTTTGGATCTTGAAACCTTAACTTGGTCTAGAGTACAAATCTTGAAACCTTAACATCTTGCAAATTTTTGCCCAATCTCTTGAAATTAAATTCACCCATCCTAGTACAAATCTAGGTTGAATAACACCCTGCTATGGAATATAATCTTGTGGTTTTTTTTTTTTTTTTTTAAGTTCCCCAAAGGGTAGGTTTTCTCTTGGATCTCCATTGTGTTGTTACTTGAAAATATACCAAAGGATGTTAAAAAAATGTAATTGGTTTGTCATGATTTCAGGTTTATTCAATGCACAATAGTGGAAATATGCATTTTGTTTATCTAGACTCTAAAGTATGATATTTCAAATATAATTATTTTCCCAAATATGTCTTTTTTTTGTTTATGTGAATTTGAACTTGTAATTAACGTATATCTACAGGCTTGGCCTAATCCTGTAAGTTGAGTTATTGTTTATAATTACATATGCACAAATGGAAATCAGACACATGGGTCTTATTTGGAATCGTGTCACCTAGCCCATCCTCCTGTTGGTTGCTCCGAGTTCATTCTGATCTATATTGTCCTTGAGCAAGCTTGAACTCAAGCACATTGCAAGTAGCCTATTGTCAATACTTTTGTATATCCACATGCTTAATATGCCTGCAAGAGGGCTAAGGAGAATTCCCATAGATCTATTTGGGTGTTGTTGCAGGTGTGTTATGCGTCTTGGGGATGACCAAATAGATGAAAAGCTACAACAACTAATTGTCTATGGGCCTACCTTTCACTTGGAGTACATTGGCAGGTTCCTTGCAAACAATACCACATGTCCACTTTGTCTCATTATTTCTATTCCCTTGAACACAGAAAATTATCTCATTGCAAGTAACATGGAACTAACTCCAACTCCTAAAGTTCTTAAGTAACATGGATGCACAACAGAGTGGACTTCCTTCTATTTAGGTTCCTAGTCTAGGACTTGTACTTATCCTTATGCCTTTGAAAGTAATGGCATACAAGTAGGGAATACCAACATGAGAAGGGAACCCATGATTTAATCTTGCATCCACCTCACTAGTGAACCAACAAAATATTATAGTGAACCAAACTGGATAAGAAAACTATGTATTGAAGAAATATAGTGAACCATGGCTTTATCTCTGATATTTTTATGTCCCTATGGGAAATATAGTGATTGCAAGGACACAATTATATGTCTGTTCAAGATTTTTGGTAAGGCACACCTAATGTTCAACATTAGAAATAAAATTTTGGATTTTTTCCATTGTTTTCATTTTCTTTGCACTGATGATGTATTCAATAAATATAAGCTCAGGGGACTCTTCTGATAGGTGTCCAAGTAGACATCAGTGGCCATTGAATTCTAATGCACTAATATCCACTGCCACCTAGATATCCACCACTTTCATTGATCTTAGATTTTATGGGTTTTGGGAACCCTCATTTGGTTTCATTTCACATTTTTTCTAAGGCGTGATAGGGTTCATCACTACATCTGTATTTCCATGAATATGGCTTAGTTTAAACACATGTAACAATAGAAAAAATCAGTAAGTTACATTGTGTTTCGTTGATTTAGTTCATTGAATCATGTTTTAAGCATAATCTATACATGTTTGTGGATATCATGATTGTTTTTAGTTGCTTTCCCATGGGATCCGATGACTATCTTGTTTAGTGTTTTTAGACCAACATTTATATGTAAATGGATAATCCCAAGAGATATTTTGATGCATATAGGATTTCGTATGTGGGATGTGGGTATCTTCATGATAAGCTTTCAATTTTTTTTGCTTGGTTTTGAAGATGTATTCATTGGGATAAAAATTACAAATGTGTGAATGCAATTTTGATGTTTTCATATTTGGGTTTTAAATTTATTTATAATTTTTAGATAGTATTATGGGTTTAACAAGATGACCATCTAGTTGTGGGGATTATAGGGGTGTTGTGGAGGATTTTTATGGTGATTTTAGGAAAAACTTCGACCTTTTATTTCATGTAAATGCACCAACTAAACTATACTTGTTTTGTTACAACTAGCTATAGAAGGGTCATGTTCACTAGGACTATGTGCTAGACATGAAACTATTAGCATTGATTGCAAGGTAATTAGTTTTGCAACCTCTCACAGATCCATTTTTTCCCATAAACCTGAAATAATGCTGAAAAGGTTATAGTTGCAGTCACTGCCCTTTTTAATCCATCTCTGTGAAGATAGTTATTTGTATCAGACACGACTTTTGCGAGAGGGAGATATACCAGTACTTGTGGAATTATCAGAATCAGACACTACTTGGGCTTCTCCAAAAGTGAATTCTCCGTCATCAATCCTCCATGTCACCTTTGCCATGTCTTTTTCCTCCATGTCACCTTTGTCATGTCTTTTTCCTCCATCTTGCTTTCCATGCTTGTTTATGCTTGTCTACAGGCTTGGCCTAAGCCTGTAAGTTGAGTTGTTGTTTATAATTACATATGCACAAATGGAAATCGAACACATGGGTTTTATTTGGAATCCTGTCACCTAGCCCATCCTCCTATTGTTTACTCTGAGTTCACATTCTTCTCAATCTTTTATCAATTCAATGTCATTGCTTTTCCAAGGTATAAAACTGTTAATTGCATCCGCTAAATACTTGCTGAGGTCGTCGATTTGATTCAACATCTGACATGGAAATATTACTCTGCCAATATAATAGTTTGCATTAGATATCATGAAATCAGAAGATAAAGGGTTGGGATGCAAAAACAATAATTCATATATTACACACCCTACAACAATACGATCATGTTCATGTTAGCATTATGATTTTGAAATCCCCAACTTTAAAGATGGTCTACATAAAAAATTAAAGTCTACACATGCAATCCTTACATTGTTGGATTTTGGAACAACTCTGCCACTTTCTTTCCCCACCTCCATGGCATCTTTCCATTCCATTAATTCTTCAACATCTTTTTTCAATCTTCCAAGTTCCTTGTCTTTTTCTCTTAATTTCTCTTTAGTATTATGAAATTCATTCTTGTAAGAACGCTCTTTTCCAAATAATACTGTTGGA
This sequence comes from Larix kaempferi, assembly GCA_027924585.1. Taxonomy (NCBI): domain Eukaryota; kingdom Viridiplantae; phylum Streptophyta; class Pinopsida; order Pinales; family Pinaceae; genus Larix; species Larix kaempferi. The sequence continues at coordinate 16,215,551 of BSBM01000922.1, read as the reverse complement.
GTGACTCCGAATCCAACCCCATGTACACGACCCCTCCTCTCAGGCCCCAAAACTATAGCAAGGGCATCTTGCTTTGTAGCATATGCAGGAGAGACACTGACTCATTTTGTGCCGATTCAATTTGATTCTAGCAATGTCAACATTTCAACAAACTAATATAAGAAACATCATAAACTCTAAAAAAAGCATAAATGATACAAGAATAGGTTCGGAACTTACTATTTTCTCCGCAATGAATGATGACATTGGAGTGCCATCCTTCTTTTTATGGCATTTCATCCACACATCAACCCTAGTTATAGGCTTATTACTTGGACCACGAGATTGATTCTAGTATCAACAAATACAACAATCTAGTTAACTATATTTAAAGTTGTTAATTGTGAACAAATAATAGAATTTGTTGCAACTTACGAGGTCATCTTCAACCCTAAAGTAACCTCTATGGCCAGAAGTGTGGGTCTCTTGTTCTAATGCCCTATTTTCCTTATTTTTTCTTGACCTCTCCTGCAACTCAATAAAAAAATAGATGCTAAGATTATAGTTGATTGTATGAGAGGATTCAAAATCAAAGATGATAACATTCAAATTTGTCTTTCATCTTTACCTTGAATTTAGGGTCAGATCGTAATCTAACAAATTCAATCCAATCAGTTTCATTTACTCCAATAGGAATATTTGCAATCCTCTCCTAATCTATTTCGTATTTCAAATAGTATTTCATATACAAATTATATCTATAGGTTCTCAAGCGTTGAGATATTGCTTTATGACACCATTGCTCTGCTGACGGATCTATTTGGTAGGTACGCTACAATAGATAAAAAATCCATTATTAGATACAAGCGTTATTCGAAACTAAACCTATCACACAGAAGCTCAATATGCATCAATATATAAAGTTTAGAATAAGTTGATGCTCACATTGATTGCACTCCACATGTCTTTCTTTTGCACTTCAGACACTTTTTTCCATTCCATGTGCTTGATGCCTAGAATTTCCCTTGCAAGAACACCTAAAAATGAGGAGAATTTCTCTGAATGTGGACCAATAGGCTGGCCCCTCTCATTAAATTGAATTTCAGGCAATGCAATGCCCTCTATAGTGGTTCCAAAGAGACATTTTGTTGGTCCTCTACTCCTTCTTTTCACATTTATTGTAGTACTAGCTTGGGTAGATGGATTTGCATCTTCTAAACCATGCTCTTGTTTTGTTGGATCCTGATCCAAAACATGCTCTTGTTGTGGTGGATCCTGATCCAAAACATGCTCTTGTTGTGGTGGATCCTCCTCCAAAACATGATCTTGTTGTGGTGGTTCCTGTTGAAAATTTTCTGGAAAAACAAACCAGTACCCCTCTTGAGACAATGACAATATGAAATTGTTAATATGAAATCTTTAAATACTTGTATAGGTCAAAAAAATGTTTAGAAATGATCATACCTTCCAGTGGTTCTTTCACATCTTTCTCAAGAGTATGTGCATTAGAATTGTTGTCGACACTATAGCAAGTAGATTCACTTTGTAATGGGACAGTGGATCTCGATGCTATATTTTGTTGGAATTTGTTTCCCATCTTAAGAGCCTATGGTCAAGTATATTATGAATTTTTTTAATATAATTGTTTATTTATTAAAAAATAAATAATAAGTTACCATCATGTTTAAAATATTTACCTGAATTTGTGCCACATATAACATTGTCATTTCTTTTGGTAATGCGGCCTAACTTTGTTAAAACTGATGTATTGCAACGTCTTAATTTAATCTTGTTAGCTCCCTACAAATATGCATTGTAGCTCATGCTCAAAGAAAGTTACACAATTTTTAAGGTATAAAAGAAAGGACAGTAATTGTTAAAAAAATATTGAAGTTATTGAAATCCCAAACAAAAAAAAATAATGTCTTACTTTGATATGGACATCCACAAATAAACTACATAACAAAAAAATTCATTTTTATTAACACATCGTTGAAACAAGCCAACTAACACAATCCTAAAAATTAAATAGTATTTATGAACATTATACAAATATCTTTAACTCATTCATAACAAAATGTCTAACAATGTATACTAAAATATAGAGGGTGCTTTTTGGGAATACTCTGTGGTCAAAAGTTTTACAGGCAAAATATATGAAATCTAATGTTATTAACTGGTTCCAGATGCTACTGCATCTTGGACTGCTCAGGATGCTACTGCAACTTATGACTCCAAGACACACTCTCTTCTTCTATTTAGATTTTTCGGGTATTGTTTGATGTGTAATCTTCACATGCTTCATCAAATCTTCTATTATCAAACCTTTTAATTCATATTTCTGTCTTTTGCAAATTTTGATTATTTAACCAATTAAAATCTCAATGGACATCTTCCAAGTTTGTTGGCTTCACGCCCTTTCAATTCTATGTTTTAATGAACTAATTAATTAATTAACTAGTCAATTAATTCATAAATTAACTTCAAGCCTGTAGGCTTCATTTCCTTCAAAACTGCATGCTTGGGATTTCTACGGGCTTCCTTTCTCCCAAATCTTGGGCATGATCTTCTTTAATCTTCTGGCTTCTTCTTATTAAGATCTCCATCTTTATAAGATCTGCAGTGACAGTAGAGAAAAACTTGTCACAGAAAAACAGAGCAACTGTCTTGCCCACAAGATCAGATACCGGGACCTGGTCACCTCTGTTGTTTGATCACAAAGTTACGCTCATCAGAAACCAAGAGTGACTCCAGGGTTTGCAATTCTAAGGACATAATTGCCATATTTCCAACAGGGGCATCTCAAGACATGGGAAAATATTTAAAAAAAAGGCTGGATTGGTCCCAACAGATGTTGTCTGTGTATGCAGAATGATGAAACCACAAAACATCTTCTTTTGGACTACTAATTCATGAAGAGTGTTTGGAAATTATGATGCACAGCTCTAAATACTGAGCATATGTGAGGTGGGGTTCTGAGAATTTTGATATAAATTTGCTGAACTGGTTTAGAATCTGTAAATCTTACCATTTACTCCTGGTTTAGATTCCAATATTTTTCCTTGAAGAAATTCTACGATTTTTGCTAACTAGATGTTGGAGAGATTGACTCAGGCGTTTATAAGACCTTTGTAACTTTTGGAAAGAGCGAATCTGCATTTTTTGTTTGGATTTGTGAGTAAGTGGATTTCCAGCAACGATACATCTGGAAAAATTTTGGTAACCCTATTCTAATACTACAAGATTAGGGAACGGAGCAGGTCTGCCCATCTCCTGCATCAGCAAGGGTGGAAACGGCTGATGGCACCACATGTTGGCCTACTTATTTCAAATCCACAGTATGATGATGTAATGTATTTTAATATCTAGTTCATGAATGGACAAAAACAACTGACAAGATAACAAAAAATGTCTATGCAAAAGGCCAATTATCCACAGTAAATTTCATTTGCAAATATGGATTTTAAAATACTATTAAATTTTGAAATACTCATCATAATTCATCTGGACCGAAAGGGACAATAAGGACAAAACAATGGCCAATAAGGACAAAATAATAGTATGAGAAATATAGTACAAAGGGACAATAAAGACAAAACAATAGTATGAGCAATATAGTAAAAACAATAGTACAAGGCAATGGTACCTCTTTTTGTTTCCACGGGTTAAGATTGCCTATTGTAAGAGAGTTTGCTTCTCATTTCCTCTAGTCTTCATAGCTTTCTAACTTCAATTCCAAGCAAAAAATGTTTTCAATTAAAATATTGTTGAATACATATGAGCTTTGTTCCTATTTATATTACAAAATGAAAAAAAAATTGGAGGGAAATCTAAATACTAAAAACAATGGAGGGAAATACAAATCCAAACATTCTTTTCTTGACAATATATGTTCCTATTTCCATTTATAGATGTTACTATTTTATCCAAATTATTATATAAAGTACATAAAATACTTATAAATTAGAAAAAAAATTAAAAAAGTATCACCAAATATTTTATAGTTAGAATTTAAGAATTGGTTGGATTTGCCAAAACTTATACATTTTTAAGTATGGATCCTTAAAATCTTAAGAGGTAGTCATGATTATAGAAGATACACAATCCACTAAAAAATGCACATCTAGAAGGAAAGCATATGGATTTGAAAAAACATAAACTTAACATCTTCACATGTACAAGAGTAAAATCATTATAAGTCAAATAATATAATTTCTCAATCAAACTAATGGTGTGGAAAAAAAGTTTGTAATGGTGAGTGTAATGCATTGGTTTTCTATTAATGTTAACCCTTCTCCTACAAAAACTAATGCAACAATTAAATAAAGTTGAAATGGACCTACTTAAACTTTATTGCCTACAACACATTCTCACACCATAAAAGAGGTGCCAAGACCTAGTATACCATCTAAGCAAAGACATTTAACAACATATATATGAACCTCAATGGTGAGGTATGCCTTCAAATATGCAAAAGTTCCTCTAAATATGTGGAAATTTTCGGTTAGTAATGCGAAAGGTCTATTGAGTAAATTCTCACCCTCATCCATGCTAGTGATTTGCTTCCTTGATCAAACATCATGAGTGATGCCTAAGATAAGATCAAACCAAAATGTGTGATCCAAGGTTCTTCTCATGGATTTCAATTATCACTATTCTAAAATTACCCTATCCATTAATATGACTTCACGTTGAGGAATTAACATCTTTACAAATACCAAAAAAAATCATTCATTTTAACCTTGGTGTTTTCACCTACTATTAGACCATTGTAACCACATAGATGGCTTGAATCAAATGAACCATAAGATGGATGCATTCCTCAAACTCATTATTTTTTATGTTTGTAGGATCGGTGATACAACATTCTCCATGGACTGGTAGAATGATGTGTCTCGTCCTGCACTAGAAGAGTGGGTGGACATTATAACAATTGTGTTGTTATGTGATGATCAGTCCCACTCCTTGTCGATGTCGATATAGTGGTTAGAGCCCCTAACGATTCCCACTCCTTGTCGATGAGGACACATTAATGGGTAGTAGCCATGTTCATGTGTAGTTGTGCATTTTCAAAAGCCAGTGAAAGGACTAGTCAGAGAGATGGTAGCTGCATTTTCCAACGCCACTGAACCAGGGGATGGATCCCTCAGCAAATAGTTGGCCCTGACCTATTTTATCCCTTGATGGTGGTAGCAGTACTTAATGATGGTGGATTGAGTTGGTTTCCTCGATGGGTGTTCCATGTACCCCTATACCTCTATAATATATATGAGAGAGTCATGTTCTCATCATATTCTATCAACTTGGTCTTCCTCTTGTGTGTATGATTGGGGTTCGTTATTCTCTAGCTAACTATCCTTTTGTAGTAGAGCAGTTATACTCGGGTATTCTTTGATGTGTAATGCATGGTCTCCCACCAAGTATGCCTTTGCCTAGGGTTTTCTCCAGTGGGGGGTAACTTGGTTTTCTCCCCCATGAGGGCTTCCCATGCTACATGTTGTGTAGTTGTGCATTTTCTATAAACATGTGATCCTATAATTTTCTTATTGTTTCTATAGCTACCATCATATCTAGGGATGAAGTTGGAATGTAAGCATGTTGTTTTGCATTAATATAGCTTTGAAAGAAACACCTATATTATAATGTTGTTTGTCATTATAGCCGAATACACATTCACAGGAGGGTGTGGTGCACCCATCGCAGGGTTGTCATGAAACGGAGAGTGCATCTGCATTTTAATACTAGAAACAAAAGTGAGAGGACTAGTCAGAGAGACGGTAGCATTTCCCAACGCCACTGAGCCATGGGATGGATCCCTCAGCAAATAATTGGCTCTCACTATTTTTATCTCTTGATGGTGGTAGCAGTACTTAATGATGGTGGACTGAGTTGGTTTCCTTGATGGGTGTTCCATGTGTCATAGTTATAGAGAAGTCCTTATGCGGTTGCAAGCCCCTGATCACCTAACGTTGGAGTATTGGTCATGATGTGTGACCCCTAACTTAACTCGTTGGTTAAGTCGGTCTTGTGTGGGATCATATACTTATTGGAGGCTTTATACCCCTAGACCTCTATAATATGTTGATGTATATGTAACTTCGAAATGTATTTCACATATATGTATATTGTATTCCTATAGAGATGGTATTATTCCTCTATAAGGAAGTGTCGTAATTTATATTGTAAGTGTCGTAACTTATACTTGATGGGTTATTAGACCACCTTATTTGGGGTCGGCCCTGTATAAGTCATGTGGGTCAAAGGGTTATTACACCACCCTATTGGGGGTTGGCCATGTGGGTCAAAGGGTTATTAGACCACCCTATTGGGGGTCGGCCCACTCAGCATTATGTTATGTGGTAAAGTTCGAGCCTACATGAGTTAGGTAAAAAGGCAAGTCAAGTCAAGTATAAATAGAGTGCGGGAGGCACTCTATTTACTCACTCACTTCTCACACATGCACTCAAGGAGGAGTGGCGCACTTATGGAGGAGGAGGATCTGCTGCTAGTTTATGGCTATCTCTCTTGGTTGGTTGTATCATTGCTCTATCTATCTCTGAGGAAGTTATTGGGGTTTTTCACCTTTATGGTTTTCCCCAAGTAAATCTTTGTGTCTCTTGTGTGCTTGCATTATTGTCTCCATGATTGATATGCTGTACATATTGTTCTCTCAGCTAAGATCCTAAGATCAGATTGAAGTAAATTCTGAAAATTTAACATGGTATCAGAGCTAGCCTGAAAGAAGGCATGATATAGCATGTATGACACTTGTTGCATTTACGATGCTAGGGCTTGATATAGCAAAAACCAGTCATCGTAGCACTTTCGCTATAAATCCATTTTGGCGAAGTTTTCGGATCTGAAATTGTTACAGGCCGAAGCTAAGATCTCCAGGTATCTTGTGTCCAAAGGACAACCTCTAATTCGTTGTACTTTGTGATTTATGATCTGTACAATATAGGGTTTCTGCCTCTTCCAGATCTGAGTCAAAATCAGGTGACCTTGGGAAAAAGGTCATATCCTGGGCTAGGAAGCTCCAAATGAAATTTCGTAAAAAGTGACAGGTAGTACACAGTCTGTACTATCTCCGAAAACGTTTTCAGAGGCCTAAGTTGAACCAGTGACACGTGGAACGCCGTACAAGTTCGCTCTCCTGTATTATCCCATAAAAAGGTCACGTTGAGACATTTGGCATAACTCTCTCTCAGAGAGTCCAATTGAGGTCAGACCTGTCAGGATGGAAAGGTAACAGGACGAGCTATCTCAGAAAACGTTTTTAGAGGCCGAAGTTAAAACAGTGACACGTGGCACGCCGTACAAGTTCGCTCTCCTGTTTTATCCCAAAACAGGTCACGTTGAGACATTTGGCATAACTCTCTCTCAGAGAATCCAATTGAGGTCAGACCTGTCAAGATGGAAAGATAACAGGTCAGGCTATCTCAGGAAACTTTTTCAGACCCTGTGGATCAAAATTTTCAGAGTTACACTAGAAACAATCAGGTACAAATTTCTGTCAAAACAGAATTATTTTTTTGGTACCTTCATTCATGGCTTCCGGAATTTAGGGCTTTGGAGAAAGTTGGAATTTTTGTAATCGGAGACCACGGCTGGATGCTACTCATCAAAATAGAAATTTAGAGACCAAGATCAGAATTTTTGGTTGGGAAGAAGGCCGGGCTTGATTAGACCCTAGTTCGGGACTTTGATCAGAAAAGTGGAAAATTAGGGCTTCTGTAAAAATGGGAATTTTTGAAATCTGTGACCACGGCTGGAAGCTCCTCAGAAAAATAGAAGCTTAGAGCTTTGGATCAAACATTTTGATTGGGCAGAAGAGTGGGCTTCATCAAACCCCAGTTCAGGGTCACGTCCAGTGAATCTGGAAGTTTCAAAGCTCAAGGTCCAGTTCTTGCAAATCAAGTGGATTGGGTTAATCCTAGAAGAAGATGGATTGATCATCTGCATGAGTGAAGAAGTTCCTGTTTCAGAGGGAAATGAGGCTAAGGCCTTATATAAGAAGATTACAAGCGATCTCGACAGGTATGACTCATCGAGGTATGCTTCGATATTTGTCCATGATTAAGTTTATGGTATGTTTGTCTTCATGTTATTACGGTTAGTACAATTTTGATTTTAGATTTGTCGTATCACCTTAACAAAATTATGAATGCATGATAGAAGATATTCATTGGTTAGGGTGTTGACACTTATGATTGTACTAATGCATTATGGTGTTGTATGAGGTTTATGTTGTCTACTAACATGAAAGGTACACCAAGAAAGACAAATCATGTTCTGGTCCAAGAACATATGATCATGATAACATGAGGACAAAGATTCATCCATTGTCATGGATCTCATAGAAGATCCATTTAAGAGGTATGTATAACTTGATTTTGTAATAGTTAACCTATGAGATATACAGGTTACTAGCACAAGTCATTGAAGAAGAACAAGGATACATCATGTGAGTATGCATGCTAATCCAGGTATGTTTTTCCTATATCAAGATAGAATCCTACCTTGTGTTAGGATCTTATACTATTGTTGATAATGATTATTCCTGAAGAGTCATAGGTTTGAGTAATTACAGGTTTAGACATGTTATGTTTCTTATGATTTGACTAACCATAAGAATCCTACATAAACCTTGAATGCTAATGCTTATTATTTCTGTTTGAAATGATCATGACTATACATGCTTGAGATTATTGTGTTTTAATAGTATACTAATGAATGTATGATTTTATATGAGATCACAAGGATAACACAATCATGATACTAATAAGCATGCATAGGGACCAAGGATGAATATGAGTTCAAGAATAGGTAATTCGGGAAGCAAAGATCAAGAGGGAGCACACTCCAATTGCTCCTGCAAGAAAGCAAAGGAGCACACTCTAGTTGTTCCTGCAAGAAAGCACAGGAGCACACTCCAGTTGTTCCTGCAAGAAAGAAAAGGAGCACACTTCAGTAGTTTCTGCAAGGATGTAGATATTCAGAGGGAGTTGACCATCTTTCTGCATTCCACAACAGAAAGGTGTAGAAGAAGCTACTTCAGATTAGGACTCCAACAGCTCCTGCAAGGAAGCAAAGACTCAGAGGGAGTCCACCCAACGAACAAAGAAAGATAAGTATTTTAATCATCATTTCTTGCATATTTGTTTGTTTAAATAATACTGTTCAATAATGTATATACTGATGTTCCTAGAATTAGGTTGTGTATTATGCATATTAGAATAGTTGCATTGATGAACAATATACTACTAATATACATGGGTAAGTGGCCTATGGCACTGTACAACATTCCATTGCTACTTATCTAGAATGAAACCTCTTTGCTGACATGTTGGGAGTTGTGCACACTCTTAACAATGTTCTGGTAGAGATTGGAAGGCATCTAGAAAGTTACGGGATATGGATAAATGTTGTATTGAAGCATTGGCTAAGATAATTGCATGACTGTATGACATATTTCTTTATGTGTAAGAATTTGTTCTGAAAACTATGAGATGTTTCTAATCATGCAATTTAACCTGTTTTGTAGGAAAGACCGTATATGTTCACCTACAAAAGGACTACAACATTTGTTCCAGCAACAAAGATATCTATTGAAGATACTGAAGTTCCCAGGATCTGGGATGAAGAAATGGAATGCCATGATCCGTCAATCATGAAGAATGATGTTTGGGATGCGATCCCAAGAGCTGAAGGGAAGTTTGCTATGACTTCCAAATGGAACTATCAGATCAAGCATGTTGCAGATGGCAGCATTAAGAAATATAAAAGTGATGAAATAGAAGATGCACCAGATGGATTTCAAGACAGCATGGTGTAGTCATATATGTGTGCAGAACTTGGTATGGTAGGATAGACAGCTTTCTATCCAGTTTGGGCTTTACCAAGAGTAAAGCGGATTCCAACCTTTACTACAAGGTTGAGGAAGGAAATCCAGTGATACTACTCTTGTATGCAGATAACCTGTTTGTTACAGATGAAGATAGATTGATTGCCGACATGCAGCGGAAGCTTACTGCCAAGTTCGAGATGAAGAACTTGATGATGATGCACTATTTGTTTTTGGCATGGAGGTGTGGCAGAGTGCAGATAGAATCTTCCTTGGACAAGGGAAGTATGCAGTAGATATCCTGAAGAGATTCGGGATGATGGATTGCAAGGCCATGGCTACATCGATGGCATCGAATCTGAAGCTTCTATGTGATGCTTCATCTGAGCCAGTTGATGTCTCTATGTATCGTCGGATGATTGGGTCCTTGATGTACCTGACGAACACGAGACCAGACATTTGCTTTGCTGTGAACACATTGAGCCAGTTCCTGACGGATCCGAGGAGTGTTCACTTGGTTGCTGTAAAGCATGTTCTGAGGTACCTGAAGGGTACAGTGGATTATGGGCTCAGGTATGAGGAGAATCAAAAGTTTAACCTGCAGGGTTATGTTGATTCAGATTGGGCTGGCAGTGCTGCAGATAGGAAGAGCACATCTGGGTGTTGCTTCAGTATGGGATCAGGTGTGATCTCTTGGTTTAGCAGGAAGCAGTCCTGCGTAGCACTGAGTACAGCTGATGCAGAGTATGTTGCAGCCTGTTCAGCTAGTTGTGAGGAAGTATGGATACGGAAGCTACTGTCTGAGTTATTTGATCTCCCGTTGGAGGCTACTGGTATCTTCTGTGATAACCAAAGTTGTGTGAAGCTGTCCGAGAACCCAGTGTTTCATGACAGGTCGAAACACATAGAGATCAAATATCACTATATCAGGGATATGGTGCAGAGAGGAGCTATGAAGCTCCTGTATGTTGCAACGGACGAGCAGATTGCAGATGTGCTGACGAAGCCACTAGCCAGAGTGAAGTTCGAGTACTTCAGAGAGAGGCTTGGCGTTCTTCAGATCGAGGACACTTCGAGGAAGAAGTGATGGACACATTTGTTGAAGCCATTCCAAGCATGTTGGAAGGAGGATCCTTCACATGGCTGTGGATGTAAGCGCTGGATGATGAGCATCAGGATGATGTTCTGGTTTCTGCTTGGATATGATCAGTTGGATCATTTTTATGTATGTATGTACGCATCATGTTGGATGCTGGATATGATCAGTTGGATCATGTGTATGTATTTTGTATATGCATCATGTTGGATGCTTGGACCATGTATCTGTATATGTATCAGGTGGATACATTGTATGATCAGGTGGATCATGTATGGTGATATGTATCATGTATTTGTATTTGTATCAGGTGGATACATTGATGATCAGGAGGATCATGTATGATGATATGTATCAGGTAGATACTTGGTATGCATCAGGTAGATGCATTGATGATCAGGAGGATCATGTATGATGATATGTATCATGTATTTGTATCAGGTGGATACATTGATGATCGGGAGGATCATGTATGATACTTGGTATGCATCAGGTAGATGCATTGATGATCAGGTGGATCATGCAGCAGGATGTTGCAGTGATGATCAGGATGATCATAGATGACGAGCTTCAGGATGTTGCTCCAGATGACATGCAGCAGGATGTTGCAGTGATGATCAGGATGATCATAGATGACGAGCTTCAGGATGTTGCTCCAGATGACATGCAGCAGGACGTTGCAGTGATGATGATCAGGATGATCATAGATACATCAGGATGATGTATGGTGAGTATCAGGTTGATACTCTGTGGCCGTGGATCAGGTTGTGCAGATAAGCATGTAATTTGTGCCCTGGGAGATTTGCAGATGGTCTTTCGAGGTTTTGCCTATGGCATGTAATTTGTGCCCTGGGACATCTGGCAAATGCTCTTTCGAGGTTTTGCTTGGGAGGACATATAATTTGTGCCCTGGGAGATTTGCAGATAGTCTTTCGAGGTTTTGCCTATGGCATGTAATTTGTGCCTTGGGATATCTGGCAGATGCTCTTTCGAGGTTTTGTCCTATGGCATGTAATTTGGGCCCTGGGAGATTTCAGGTCGGAGTTGTGTACCCGTAACATCCTGAGATGCTCTTGCGAGGTTTTGCCATGACCACATGTAATTTGTGCCCTAGGAGATTTCAGGTCGGAGTTGTGTACCCGTAACATCCTGAGATGCTCTTGCTAGGTTTTGTGGTGGACCACATGTAATTTGTTCCCTGGGAGATTTCAGGTCGGAGTTGTGTACCCGTAACATCCTGAAATGCTCTTTCAAGGTTTTGTGGTGGGGTCACATGTAATAGCGCCCTGGGAGATCCTATAGGTCAGAGTTGTGTACCCGTAACATCCTGGGATGCTCTTTCGAGGTTTTGTGACGCACGTAAAAGTCCTGAGGATTCCACAGTATGGCTAGTGATGATGAAGACCTGCAGGTGGTGGGCCTACATCCAGTATGAAAAAGGACTGGCTCTGTAGAACTTCCTATGACGAGTAGATTCAGAGATTGATTGAGATAGCAGTAGCAGTGACGATGATGATGACTCGATGACGATTATCCAGTGACGATGATCCAGAGAAGATGACTTGTGCTAGAAGAACTGTGCTGAGAAATACCTTCCTAGTTAAGAGGGAGTGTTGATGTATATGTAACTTCGGAATGTATTTCACATATATGTATATTGTATTCCTATAGAGATGGTATTATTCCTCTATAAGGAAGTGTCGTCATTTATATTGTAAGTGTCGTAACTTATACTTGATGGGTTATTAGACCACCTTATTTGGGGTCGGCCCTGTATAAGTCATGTGGGTCAAAGGGTTATTACACCACCCTATTGGGGGTTGGCCATGTGGGTCAAAGGGTTATTAGACCACCCTATTGGGGGTCGGCCCACTCAGCATTATGTTATGTGGTAAAGTTCGAGCCTACATGAGTTAGGTAAAAAGGCAAGTCAAGTCAAGTATAAATAGAGTGCGGGAGGCACTCTATTTACTCACTCACTTCTCACACATGCACTCAAGGAGGAGTGGCGCACTTATGGAGGAGGAGGATCTGCTGCTAGGTTATGGCTATCTCTCTTGGTTGGTTGTATCATTGCTCTATCTATCTCTGAGGAAGTTATTGGGGTTTTTCACCTTTATGGTTTTCCCCAAGTAAATCTTTGTGTCTCTTGTGTGCTTGCATTATTGTCTCCATGATTGATATGCTGTACATGTTGTTCTCTCAGTTAAGATCCTAAGATCAGATTGAAGTAAATTCTGAAAATTTAACATAATATATATGAGAGAGTCATGTTCTCATCATGTTCTATCAACTTGGTCTTCCTCTTATGTGTATGATTGGGGTTCGTTATTCTATAGCTCACTATCCTTCTGTAGTAGAGCAATTATACTAGGGTATTCTTTGATGTGTGACGCATGGTCTCCCACCAGGTATGCCTTCGCCTAGGGTTTATGGCAAGCTAAGACATTGTGAAGTCATGCATGACTCTTGATTTTGCGGATTCTATCAAAGTGAAAGGTTGTAATTTGGGTTTTCTCCTCCATGAGGGCTTCCCATGATACATGTTGTGTAGTTGTGCATTTTCTATAAACATATGATCCTATAATTTGCCTATTGTTTATATAGCTACCATCAAATCTAGGGATGAAGTTGGAACATAAGCATGTTGTTTTGCATTAATATAGCTTTGAAAGAACCACCTATATTATAATGGTGTTTGTCGTTATAGCCAAATACACATTCACAGGAGGGTGTGGACCACCCATCGCAGGGTTGTCATGAAACTGAGAGTGCATATGGGTTTTAATACTATAAACAAAACTGAGAGGACTAGTCAGAGAGACGGTAGTATTTTCCAATGCCATTGAGCCTGGGGATGGATCCCTCAGCAAATAGTTGGCCCTCACCGTTTTTATCCCTTGATGGTGGTAGCAGTACATAATGATGGTGGACTGAGTTGGTTTCCTTGATGGGTGTTCCATGTGTCATAGGTATAGAGAGGTCCTTATGTGGTTTCAATCCCCCGATCACCTAACATTGGAGTATTGGTCATGATGTGTGACCCCTAACTTAACTTGTTGGTTAAGTCGGTCTTATGTGGGATCATATACTTATTGGAGGCTTTATACCCCTAGACCTCTATAAAATATATGAGAGAGTCATGTTCTCATCATGTTCTATCAACTTGGTCTTCCTCTTGTGTGTATGATTGGGGTTCATTATTCTATAGCTCACTATCCTTCTGTAGTAGAGCAATTATACTCGGGTATTCTTTGATGTGTGACGCATGGTCTCCCACCAGGTATGCCTTCGCCTAGGGTTTATGGCAAGCTGAGACATTGTGAAGTCATGCATGACTCTTGTTTTTGCGGATTATATCACAGTGAAAGGTTGTAATTTGGGTTTCCTCCCCCATGAGGGCTTCCCATGATAAATTTTGTGTAGTTGTGCATTTTCTATAAACATGTGATCCTATAATTTTCTTACTATTTCTATAGCTACCATTAAATCTAGGGATGAAGTTGGAACATAAGCATGTTGTTTTGCATTAATATAGCTTTGAAGAACCACATATATTATAATGTTGTTTGTCATTATAGCCGAATACACATTCATAGGAGGGTGTGGACCACCCATCACAGGGTTGTCATGAAACTGAGAGTGCATATGCATTTTAATACTAGAAACAAAAGTGAGAGGACTAGTCAAAGAGACGGTAGCATTTTCCAACGCCACTGAGCCAGGGGATGGATCCCTCAGCAAATAGTTGTCCCTCACCGTTTTTATCCCTTGATGGTGGTAGCAGTACTTAATGATGGTGGACTGAGTTGGTTTCCTTGATGGGTGTTCCATGTGTCATAGGTATAGAGAAGTCCTTATGCGGTTTCAATCCCCTGATCACCTAACGTTGGAGTATTGGTCATGATGTGTCACCCCTAACTTAACGCATTGTTTAAGTCAGTATTGTGTGGGATCATATACTTATTGGAGGCTTTATACCCCTCGACCTCTATAAAATATATGAGAGAGTCATGTTCTCATCATGTTCTATCAACTTTGTCTTCCTCTTGTGTGTATGATTGGGGTTCGTTATTCTATAGCTCACTATCCTTCTATAGTAGAGCAATTATACTTGGGTATTCTTTGATGTGTGATGCATGGTCTCCCACCAGGTATGCCTTCGCCTAGGGTTTATGGCAAGCTGAGACATTGTGAAGTCATGCATGACTCTTGATTTTGAGGATAATAATATTTAAATAATAAACTACAATAATGGTAACACTTTGTCACTTTGTATATCATAAATTAAATTACATCGAGAAATGATGCCTGCATTTTCTAAGATTCGAAAGGTTCAATTTTATACCATTTGTAAAGATTAAAAAGATTCAATTTTATACCATTTTCAAAGATTCAAAAGATACCATTTTCAAAGACTAAAAAATTCAATTTTTGAATTTTGGTGCGGATGAAATTAGGGTGGGAATGATTTGCTCTGGCTTAAACCACGCGCATGGAGAGATAGACAAAAAATCACAATGAAATGGTGTTGTGTTGAACTGTGAATGGAGAGATAGACATAGGTGTCGATTGAAAGGAAAGGGAGTGAGATGAACTGCGGAAATCAGGTTCCAATGTTATCCATGCAGCTCTTCTTTTTATTTTTGATGTAGGAACCACCTGCAATTTCAACAAAAAACACTTCCCCAAATTCTTGAACTCTTACCTCGAGTATAAATTCAATTTCTTTGTTCAGAAATGGAATTTTCTCTTTAATAATATGATTATAATCGGGCCATGATCTACTGCTGCTCGTACACAAATGGAATCTAAAATGGAGTTCGATTCACAAACAGAGTATACCTGGGTATTCAAATTTGTGCGCAATGACAATTTGCCACAATTTTTCCTCCAGGCCAGCGTTCATTTCTTCAGTGTTTGTTTCAACATTTGAGAAACTTATTTTTTCATGAACAAGTGGAAAAATATAACTACTACCCTTCAACACACTTCCAAATATTCAAACCCTAACCTTGAAATATGGAACCTGGATATCAATTCCGTAACTCGATCTCTGTATAAAAATCTTAAACAAATGCTAAAATCTCCAATATTTTACCTTCAGCGATAGTAGATTCTCACCCAACACATTTATTTATTCTGTTAAATTTTTGTTAGGGTTAGGGTTTTATGCAGAATGTACTTTAAACAATCTAATTGAAGTAACTTGATGTTCCAATTTCAATCGCTTCACTTCCTTCCGATTTGCATAACCTGAGATCTCATAACATAAGGACACTTGAGTGATAAACAATCACATCGAGTCAGGAAGTCATCCAATTAACAAAGCCTATTCCTGTAGTTGCTTACTGTCAGAAAGTCAGCCTATTCCTATTCACAGAAATCACATATTCCTGTAGTTGCTTACTGTCAGGAAGTCAGCCAATTAATAAATCCTATGTACTCATTTTTCGCTACAGGAATTACATAGAAATTCTGGAGTAAATGACTTTATGTTTTCAGTAGGACGCCATTCACATTCAACAGAGACAATGAACTTCATAAAAAATACATAGAAAGAGATATTCACAAGTCCATATGCATATAAAATGCTTTCATTAATCAAATTCAATTACTCAGAATTTTGTGACCTGATTACACAATATGGGAGTATTCTACCCTAGTCCTCTCCTCTCTATTTTCCTATCCTCTCTGCCTCTACCTCACCTCCGCTCTACCTCTGCTGTGGCCCGTAGGCTTACAATCGTATATATGAAGAATCAATTTAACGGTTTAACCCTAACGACCTTTCTATATTTCTGTAACTACCTCCCTAAATATGAGTTCGACTTTATTCTAAAGGATGATGCATCATTGACACCTCATCACACTTGGAAAATTCTAGTTTAACCTTGCTAACTATTGAACATTTACAAGATTTTTACATTGAACCCCTCCTTGTTTTAAGGACAAGAGTCAAGACCTCATTGTCTGTCAAAAAATTTTAATGTGAGTTTGTTTGAGGCCTGATCTGCTGAGCTGTGGCCTAAGGAGGGACTGTTGAGGTCTAATCTGCCTTACCGTCATCTGCTGGGGTTACTCTGTGTCCTGATTGATGAGGCTGCAACTACTGGTGGCTTGGTTTGATTGTGCCGTGGACTTATGTTGTATGCAACAGCATATATAAGGGTTTGTTATATCGGCCACAAGAATTGTGAAATGATATTTTTCCATTTCTCTTGCAAGTTAAAAAAGTAAAAAAGAGTAACAAGAATGGATCACTAATATATCGAAATGGAGGAGAGAACTAATATGATAAGTAGACCTCTTTCCTTTAGGCTCAGGGAGGATTTGTCAAGATTCAAAAAATCGACAGATCCTCTAATCTAGGCAGAAAAAGTGATTCATTTTTTCTGCGACCAGTATGCAATAAATATGCTCCTTGGGTAACATCAGAATGAACTCGGAGGAACCAACAAGAGGATGGGCTATGTGACACGATTCCAAATAAGACCCATGTGTCCGATTTCCATTTCTTCATATGTAAGTATAAACAACAACTCAACTTACAGGCTTAGGTCAAACCTGTAGATATACGTTATTAAACAGTCTTAAGGATGAAAATCAATTTATTTTAACATAATAGTGACAATTACAATTACAAGAACTTTACAAAAAATTTAGGAGTTAGTTCCATAAATATATGAGGTTTGTTATTTAGCTACAAGTTATGTTTCCAAGTATATCTTGTATGCCTGCGAGCATTAGAGGTTAGAGAGAGAGGATTGAAAAATGATGGGTAGGAGGGTTAGCTATACAATGTAAGAATCAAGGCAAGAAAAACAGAGGATAGGTCAGAGTTTGTTTATTAGCCTGCGAATTTCCAAGTAATAAATGGAAAAGGATTATTTGCCATGATGTTGTGTGTTGATTTCATATATGTCTGTGTGATTGATGAACTCTGGTGAATATACAAGCTAACCAGGAAATGAATTAGTTAATTGTGTTACTCTCTGTTGGGCTACATTTTAATTTTAAGGTTGAATTAAGATCTAAGGTTGAGTGTTGACTACATTGGAATTACGCTCAGTATGAAGAGGAGTGATGTTGAACACTCTACATTGAAGGGCTGCCTGGAATGAATTAGTTTTGAGTCTAGGTAGAATCTTTATGGGTTCTACTTTCTTAGAAGTTAGATGCCATATTGGTTCAAATTTCAATGGTTCTACAAATTGACATCTAAAGAGACAATTACAATAATGAATTAAGCCACAAAGATTATTTCCAGAAGATGTAAGTCAAATATTTGAACAGTTTAGGGATTTTTTTTTATATCAGAATACCTCTTAATAAGAAATGTGGGTTTATGCAGTTGTTTGACCGCAAGTTGTTAGTGCAAAGTTGTGTGTTTTCAATATATATGAGGTTTAATATCAACTAACTTTTTTATTTCATTGTAGACATAATTTCAAAGGAGCTTGGAGCATATTATCAAATGGACAAAAGAAACTGGATGAACTTGAAAAATAGGTATAGTTTCTATATTTGGTTATTCATGGTGATATAACAAAAAAATGTATCAGTGCTAACTTGTTCTCAATTAAATTTATGTGACTTAATGGAAATTGGTTATGTGTAGGACACTACAAGAATATAGATATGGGGTTGAGGAATTCTTAAAGTTTGCCGAGGCGCATTCAAGGAATAAGATGTCCATAAAATGTCCATGTAATAAATGTGGCATAGTCAAAGTACAAACATTTGATAAAATACGCGAGCACTTGATTTGTGATGGAATAATAGAACAATATAAAATTTGGTATTTTCATGGAGAGAGCATTCACTGTCAGGTATCTTGAAATAAATGAATTGATCTAGTTTCAAACTTACTTGTATTACAATAAAGATATAAATTATATTTATATGTGCTGTATTACAATAAAGATATAAATTATATTTATATGTGCTGTATTACAATAAAGATATAAATTATATTTATATGTGTTGTATTACAATAAAGATATAAATTATATTTATATGTGCTTAATTATGTTTTACTCTCATCTTTAGATTCCATCCGTTATTGATGAGGCTAGGCAATGCTCTGAAAATGAGCCACATGAAGTTATAGAGCATATATCATCTCAACTGGTAAGCTAATTTGCATTGGTAAAGGCCCCTATTTGACCAATATCTCTTCATTCTAATTTTCATAAAAACCATAAAATCATTGACATGAATTTTAATTTTCTTATTAATAGGGTTATGGACATGTAGAATGCCATTACGATAATCAAGTTGATGAGCCTGGAACATCGTTTTAGAATGGTAATGATCCACTCGAAAATGATGATGATACAACCATTGTTGGTGATCAAGTGCTTCATATGGTGAATGATGCTTATCCATGTCTTGATCAAAACCTAAATGAAGGTTGTGATAATGTGGGTTTGTGTAGCTAGGGTTTTACCCCTAGCTTGTGCCAATGAGCACCTACTAAGGAGAATGGACTCCTTAGTAGCAGTTCAGTATATTAAACTAATTATGCAATAAACAAAACATTAAATTATTTCTAAGACAAGCATGAAGCATAAACACCAAAATGAAAGAATGACTTTGTATTGATGTTACCTTGAGTGTCAAGGTTGGTGAAGCCCTTTGCAGTGTCCAAGAGGATGCTCCAAGCTTCAAGAATGCTCCTTCTCCTTCTCCAATGTTGGGAATGGGCCAAAGGTGGCTCTCAAGGTGAAAATAGTTCAAAGGTGAACTAGGGTTTCGAGAGAGATTTTGGCAGAGTAAGGGTGCTTGTGATTGTGGATATGGAATAAGGGATCTCCATCACCTATTTATAGTTTTTTGGTGGTGGAGTGCTGACCCATGGTTTTGGGAAACACATGGTTTTGGGCAGCTGTATAGGGTTTTTTCCTCCTTTTCCTCATTATTTTATATTTTTTATTCCCTTTTTAGGGGATTTTTGCTATTTTTGGAGGAAAAGGGGGTTTTTTAGCCTTTTTTAGGCTATTTTGAAGGTTTTGTGGCCTTTTGGAGGCATTTTAGGCCTTTTGGAGGCTTTTTAATGGGATTTTTCGGGATTTTAATGGAAATATGGTAGGAAAATGGACAAATAAGCCATATAATGTGGTAAATGAGCTAGTGAGCACTTTTTGGGTGTTAACAGATTGCCCCCTGATGTGCGAGGGCAGGAGCTCATCGTATGGCCGATGGACATCATAAGTCATGAATGGTTTTCCTGGGATGTGGAGAGAAGAGAAGAAACAAACTGGAGCCCGGAACAACGATCCCGAACAACTGCAAGAACTAAAAGTACATAACCTAAATAAAGGATGAGGAATCATCTGATCATATGGACGAGGCGGGCATACCCATGCTCGTATCAGGATATAACATAATAACAACGATGGGGTCCAAAAAATGGGGACCTGAAATATACATGACCTCAAATACTGACTGAGGAATAATCTCAATATATGGACGAGGCGGGCATACCCATGCTCGTATCAAGATACATAACCATAACTGTAAGGCCCGAAAAGGGGGACCTGTAAGATACATGACCACTGTGTACATCATAAGAGTCCAGAGGGGACACAAATCTGGGACATACTGTTGAGCGGATCATGTGTGAACTGCAGAACTGGTGCACCGGAACAATCAACAGTGCTACTGAGTGTGGTACCAAAGGAACTGATGAGCTGCTGGATCATAGTGACTGGGGTCATACTCTCCATGGTACACTGAACTGGAACTGAAACTGGGTACTCAAGGAAGCATGAAACTGGATGGCTGCCGAATACAAACGCCAACGCAGCCCGGACATCCACAGGAACATACAACTGGGCGTTCCGAAGTGACTCACCAATGTGCTAGAGTCGGGGGAAATCCGGGGTCTTCGACTAAAAACTGATGGGATATAATCCTACGCGATCCTCAACGATGCGATCAAGGTGCTGAAGTCGAGCATGTGAGGAACAACCACTCGGAGAGGCAATGATGTCTCCTCTCGGAATGATCCGTAGGCACCTACCACAGATGGTGATAAGTCCAAGGCGTAGGGACCTCTGGGCCTATCCTCTGGAATAGAGGAGCTGTCGTCGACAGAGGGAGACCTGCCCCTATCAAGGCAATGATGTTTCCTTGACAGGAGCGCGAGGTACAAGACCGAAATGTGATAGTACTGATGGCAGGACTGACCGAACTACAAGGGGATAACTGGGCAAGTAGAGTGGGTGGACTCAAACTTCCTTTGTTCAGAGTATGATAATGGAAATGATCTGGCAGCATATGAAACTGACTAAGGGGAAAGGGATCATAGCTGTAATGGCTCAGGGAGAGTGACTGGTCTGAGGGAGACTCAAACTGGTATAAAATGGCAGGAGACTGCAGAATACTCTGAACAAAGGCGACCTGATTGGGGGTACTGCCGAGATGATAGATCAAAGTGCCAAGAGGCACGGGGGAAAACTTCTTCATGGGTTAAGGAACTAGAAGAAGTGTGTGTAAAATGGTACTGTCGTGTGGATTTTACGAGCCCAGGACAGTTCATGCTCGTGGTTGCTTTCAATTTTAAGGAGTCTGAAAGCGATAAGAAGACTCTGAAGTTATGGAATGGTACTGTCGTGTGGATTTAACGAGCTCAGGACAGTGCATGCTCATGGTTGCTTTCAATTTTAGAGAGTCTGAAAGCAAGTAAGAAGACTCCAGGGGGTTGCGTTTTCGTAGATTTAGTCTCCAAGGCCCAAAGAAGCATAAAAGGATGCAATGAATAACTCTTCTAGCCGGTGTGACTAGAGTATTCCTTTTTCGTAATTAGTCTACCAGGTCCGAAAAAGGGTTAAACTTATACCAGATAGACGCCCTTTCAGGTACTTTAACGAGCATGAAAGGAAGCAAGATTTCTCGGCGATCTTTTCATTCTTTTAGGAGTCAGAAAAGAGCTTAACGGAAACTCCCTAAGTGCCTTTTTCGTAAAGGACTTGTCCGGCCCGAAAAAGGGATAAAATTATACCGAACAAAAGGAATGGCCAGGCAAGGAGGAAGTGTTCAATCAAGGATCAGTAATGATGATCAAGAACGAGGGTAGTGGGGAACACTCGTGGGCCTCCTTGCGGGGTAGTTGAAATGGTGGCAAAATAACGAAACATTTGCAGTATGACAGGAGTGAAGGGCTCATGTAATAGTGTGGAATAATCCGATGGCGGCCGATGTGGCGCGCAAACCGAGGCAGCAAGGTGTCAGGGCACAATGTGGAAATTGTACCAAGTGAGAGCGAGAAATGATCTCAAGCATCATCACGAGCGCGGAAATATGAATCCGGCGGTGCAAATGGTGCGAAAAACGGAGGTCATAAGGTCTCCGGAATGGTCAAAGGAAAGAACTATGCGTATCAAATCAAATCTACAAGTGATATGTGACCTCAAAAATGGTTGAGATCACAAGTGTGAAAAAGTGAGCAGGGTTAATGACCTGCCCCCATGCTATGTGCATAGGGTTTGTGATTATGGGTCACATATGGGCGGGTTTGAACAAGGGGGTCACTGACGTGCTGAGATAGATGTGATGGGGAAGGTTCAAAATGATTGATTATGCCCCCTATCCCAGGGTCGAGGGAATCTATTATGCCCCTTGACTCAGAAGTGTCAAGGTGGTGCTCTATGATGGCGGGGTCAAGACCGGGCATCTCGGTATAGGACCAGGCAAAGACATCACGGAATTCTCTGAAAAGGTTTATGTAGTCCTCAATCTCTTGTTTACTGCATAATGCTCCTAAAGTGATGAGTTCAGGGGCACGTCCAGGGGCAGCGATATCGACTTGGATGACAGGTGAGATGTTGGCCATGTTACCTTCCTCGAAGGCGTCAGGAGCAGGAATAGGGTCCTTGAACCAGTCGACCTTGGTGGGGAGGAAGTCTTTGGATTCGACCGCGTATTGGGTAGCGGTGCTAGAGGAGGATTCTTCGGGGATGAAATAGGAACGGTGGTGCATGTCATCCCAGGGATAATCCGGGGCAGTTAGGGCCTCAAGAATCTCCTCATCAGTACGGAAAGTCTGCGTCGTCAAATCGGTTGACGAGGGGGTAGTGGTTGAAGAGATCATATAGATGGTATTGACCTCTCCGGAAGTTGAAGAGTCTGGGGGGTAGATCTCCTCAATGGTAGGTGGTGCCGTCTCAAGATCCAGATTGTTCATCTCATAGAGAGCCGCTCTGTAATCCGGGAGATCGGGACAATGATGTGAATAGTGCCCGTAAATACCGCAGATGGCGCAGGAGTGGTTGGTACGTAGGGACTTATCTTTAGGCTTAGGAGTGGGGTTTAGTTCGACAGTTGGGATGTTAGGGTCATCATCGAGCATTTGCATGTGCTTCTGCAATGCGGGTAACTGTGGGCATTGGTGGGTCGCATGGCCCAACTCGTCACACAGCGAGCATTTGGGAGGAGCACGAAACACTGGAGGGTTTTTTACTGTCTTGGGAGGTGGTACAGTAGTGTAAGGTTGAGGACCTCTTCCCCCAGTGGGTTTGGGAGTAGGAGGAGGTGTCGTGGAGGACGAAGGGGTAGAGACACCGGGAGGTGGCTGAGTGGTAGTAGCCATGGGTTGCACCGGTTGGAGGACGACATCTGGTGTCGGCTGGCGAACGGGAGGCGAAAGATACCATACAGGTAATCCCAAGGTTAACCCAGGGAGGCTAAGGGTAGCCATGACCGGGGCGCTTACTACTCCGGCGGGAGGAACTAGGAAGGGGATCGTATGGATCGGTGTAACACCAATGTGACTAGGTACCAATGGTGGTTTAGGCAACAAGGATGGTTGATTGTTAGGTGGTAGGATGTCATGGGACAAGGTACATAAGTCAGACAGTTCGGGCGTAGATGACGGCGGAGGAATGGAGTGAAAGGTGGAAGTCATTGGCGCGTCTGAGTAGACTCCAGGACCCGTAGAGGAAACAATCGAGGTGGAGGCAGGAGAAACAGGTTGTTCCACCATGGGGAGAACATTTTCTGGTGCCGCTGGAGCATTGGGATCATAGTAGGTGAGCTGGTCAATCTTAACCACGCGTCCTTCGTGGGGGAATATCATGGTGCGAAAGACAGAAGAGGCAACTGCCCGCATGGCATACATGTAGCTGCGGCCAAGTAGAAGGTTGTAATCCAATTGGGCATTGATTACCTCTATGTCAATAAGGACTGTTTTACCACCTAACTGGACGGGAACGTTGGGTAGAAGGCCTTGGGGCTGGGGCCGAACGACCGTCGTAGGCGCGTAACGCAGTGGTGGACTGCTGGAGAGGAGGGGATCCTAGCTTCTGCCATACAAATGTAGACATAACGCATGTGGAGGCACCCTCATCGATGATGCACCGATGGATAACAAGATTCCTAACGGAGACAGTAACTTGGAAGGCTAAGCTGGAAGGGAGGCGTGGTTCAGACTGGTCTAAATCAAACGCCATCAAATGTGAATCAGTTGGGTCAATCCCCCCAATGGCGGAAAGTAAAGTCTTGCGCTGGGAAGGGCAGTTCTTCAAGACTTCTAACGCAGACATGGCTGCGGGAGATTGAGCTAGGTCGTCTACGATGTTGTAGTTTGACGCAGCGCGCGCATTAGGGTTATTGTTGATTCGGCGAAGTGGGAAACGAGGTGCTTTCGCAGCGCCGTCTATGGGAGGCGGAGGTATACGTAACGCTTGATCGGTGGGGTGGGCGTTAGTAGGTTTATCCGTGGGAGTGGCTTCAGAGGTGGAGCCATATTGGTTCCGACGGGTCTGTAGGTTGACGTCAGCAGATGACATCATCAGCAAGTGGTGGGTACCTGATTCAAACATGGGTTGATCAGGGGCAGCGTAGGTGATCTGTTGTTGTTGGGGTTGCACGTTAGCTTGAGGGGCCAACGGCTGAGTGTTCACCACGCCTTGGGTCGGTAAGGGGTTTTGCAGCACCAAAGGGGGTTGCTGAGGTTGGGGGGGGTTGGGCGGTGCTTGGGGAGCCGCATGCCCTTGGCGATGGGCCTCGTCAACCCAAAGCTGCCGAGCTCGCTCCAAGTGTGGGCAAGCATGGGTGTAATGTCCATAGACCCCGCAAATAGAACAAGGGTGGTTCGTTCGCAGATTGGGGTTTTTGGCCTGCTTGGGCGGGCGATCAGGGTTTTGATTAGCGGGGGCCGCATTGTTGTTGTCGGGGGGATTAGCCGGTTGACCAGCTTGGTCTGCAGGTTGGTTATTTCCCCGATTACGGCCTTTGCCGCGGTTCTGTTGGCCCTGGTTACGTTGGTTATTCTGGTTTGGCTGCGGGTTATGTTGGGCGTAAACTTGCCCTTGGGCAGCAGGTGGATTTTGAGGTTGCGCAGGTGCAGGGGCAGGCTGCGGAGGATGATATGTAGGTTGAGGCTGAGCAGGTGCAGCAACTTGAGGGGGTTGCTGATAGGACTGCGGAGCAGGTTGTGGATGTGCCGCAGGGGCTGCCTGGGGTGGATAATAAGCTGGGGGGGCTTGGGAGGGCGCGGGAGCCGGGGCAGTCTGCTGATGGTAGTAAGGCTGAGGGGCGACTGGAGGAGCGTAAGCAGGAGTCGCATACCCGAAGCACTGAGGTGGACATGAAGGTCCATGGGAATGGTGATGTGTCATGGGAGCATATGAGTTGGTTGCTCCAGACTGGGAGGTAGCCCTCGACAGGTCAGGGCCAGGGGTAGGTCGTGCTATAGAAAATGGTTGGGGGTGCGAAGAAACACGACCAATGATACCATCTGCAGCGTGGGATGCCCCCGGCGCATCATGATGGGAGGACTCGCCGCGAGGGGCGTCAGGTATAATGGTATAAAGGTAACCCGACTGGGCGTAAATGAGGTCGAATTGCTGTGCCTTAAGGATGGCCTCTTCTTCAGACTGGGGTCTTTCTGAAGCTACATCCTTAGCGATGACAGGAAGCAGGGACTTGAGGAACCAATCGAGGAAGATACGGTCATCTAGTTTAATCTTGCATAAGCTACGGCGTCTACGCCACTCATGGATGTGGTCCGTGATATGGGTAGCCGTGTTTTGTCTACAAGATAGAAGGATCTCAACGCCCACGTCATAGCGGACTGGCAACTGGAAGAACTGCAGGAAGGTCGAGGCCATGGAAGAAAAGGTGGCGTGGGTCCCATGAGGCTGCTCAATATACCACTTGGCTGCAGAGCCAGTAAAGGTGCGCTGTAAGAGACGGAGGCGAACAGAGTCGTCCACTATGGAGTTAGAGGAACACCATAGGTGGAAAGACATGATGTGGTTCTGTGGGTCCTCACCGGCCTTACCCTCGAATTTAGGGATGTCAGAGGGTAGTTTGGTAGGCATATGAGGCCACATAGGGTCGTGTCGAATAGGATCGTTGGTCAATCTGGCCAGGTCAGGTAGGTTGAGGCTAGCCATGAACGGCAAACTGGAAGAAGGCTGTGACACAGTAGTGCTGTAGACCAAGTTGGGGCCAGTGCCCCCAAGTGGAGGGACAAGATTTAGGGTGGTGCCCCCAAGTGGGGGAACTGAGGTAGTGGAGGATGGTCCAGCACCGCCATGGGTATTGTGAGCCACTGATGTAGTAGGGATAGGTATTCCCGCTGTGGGAATAGGTACTGTGAGGGGAACGGTAGATGGTTGCCCCATGGAGGGCATACCAAAAACAGGTGTAGTAACTGGTGTAGTGGTGGATGTGCCACCAATGGTCCCTATGACAAATGGAGTGGAAGTCGTACCAGCCATGGGGCTAGTAGGGGCAGTATAAATAGGGTTCTCAGACTCTTCGTCAGAATCAGAGGTAAAGTAAGGTGCGTCACTATCTGGTGACGGAGACCTACGTCGCTGACGGGTGGAGTCAAGTGACAAGGCTCTAGATCTGTGATGAGTGGTATCAACGGACAATGATCGGAATCTATGACGAGTGGTGTCGAGAGAACCGTGCTGTGGGGGCTCGCCCCTGAGGCGCCGAGAATGTCTCGGGGACTCAATGGTGACAGATGGTGTCTAAATCTCTGTGGGTTGAGGTGAGTATAAAAACAGCTCAAAAATCCTAATGCAACCGAGTGTGCAGAAGGAGAGCTAAAAAGCAAGGCACTCAGGCCAACAACCAACTCAAAACACCCACTGCAACAGCTGTGCTACAATAGGTGGAGTAACAACAAAGATGGTCAGAATACCAACAAGCAGCAGGTTTCCTAAAAAAGAAAAATGGTGGACTCACTAGACCAAAGGGAGGTAAAGGAGCATGCAAACACCTAACTAAAAGTATTCTGACTTAACTAAACATATCCTCTGCAAGGTGATGAAATCCAAGTCAGACAATATGAGTAGGAAAGCCAAGTGGCTATGATATCCCCCTACCGGGAGGGACACCGGGTAGTCAATCCTAGAAGAATGGCAACTAAGATACCCCGTTCATGACACGTCCAGAAAGGTGAATCTGCCGTTTAGTTCGTTGACCGCAATACCCCTATACAGGGATATCCTGCGAACCGCGAAAGGTAGCCCTTCGGTTACTGAATGGAGTGCGGTATTCCACTCAGGCCTCCGGAACCAGTCTCCCGACTTCAACCCTCCTAAGGGAGAGGCCCTCTGATAAACTGGTCGTGACCGTGCCAAAAAGTACTAGGGGATTTTGGTTCCCTAGTTGGACAACAACTATGTCTCAAGTGAAATAACCAAGGGGTGTTATTGGAAGCCTATCCCCCTGATCCTACCTAACTACAATGATTCTTTTGTGTTCCCCAAGTGGGGTTAGAATGTTGGTTTAGTTAGGTACTTTTTAAGGCTCACTTGATTTAATGTGACAGAGTGTGTGCTCGTGAGGTGTTGAACCCAAAAACAGAAGTGCCACAAGGGAGGGCAACTTCCAATCTATCAATAATGCTGAAATTGATTCTTTTAATTTGCAAAATTTTCTGAAATAAAAATACTGAAATTTTAAAAAGATTCTGTAAAAGGAACAGAAATTATGTTGCAGAAAGGCTGTAAGGAAGTAGGCTGCAGGTGGGACAGAGGGCTGTTCAAATGCAGAAAATATTGCAGCAAGAGGGGCTGGGCTCAAAAACAGAAAAAGAGCAGAAATCAGACCGCGGGTCTGTGGCGGGTCAGAACAGGCCGACCGCGGGTTTGAATGAAACAGCGGCGGTCAGGTCGCGGCTATCGGGCCAATAGTTGCAGTCGGGACGCAGGAAACAGGGGAAAAGGCACAGTCGGGTCGCGGCTATCGGGCCAACAGTGGCAGTCGGGACGCAGGAAAACTGAAAAAAGACACAGTCGGGTCGCGGCAAAATGGCTAACAGGCGCAGTCGGGACGCGCGAAAGAGGCAGGAAGCCGCAGTCGCGACGCAGGAAAAAGGCCGACAGGCGCAGTCAGATCGCGGCAAACAGGCTGATTAGCCACGGTCGAATCGCAGGTAACAGACTTGAATCCGCCGGCAAAGCGTCGGAAGCAGTCTGAGAGCCACGGTCGGATCGCGGGTAAAGGCCTGAAAGGCGCGGTCGGGACGCGACTGCAGAGGAAAAAGACGCGGTATGCAGCGGCCGAAAGGGACAGCCGAAAGAAAAAATTTAAAAACGGAAACCAGAAATTCGAAAACTAGGGGAGTCGCCAAAACTGTAGCTAGGGTTTTACCCCTAGCTTGTGCCAATGAGCACCTACTAAGGAGAATGGACTCCTTAGTAGCAGTTCAGTATATTAAACTAATTATGCAATAAACAAAACATTAAATTATTTCTAAGACAAGCATGAAGCATAAACACCAAAATGAAAGAATGACTTTGTATTGATGTTACCTTGAGTGTCAAGGTTGGTGAAGCCCTTTGCAGTGTCCAAGAGGATGCTCCAAGCTTCAAGAATGCTCCTTCTCCTTCTCCAATGTTGGGAATGGGCCAAAGGTGGCTCTCAAGGTGAAAATAGTTCAAAGGTGAACTAGGGTTTCGAGAGAGATTTTGGCAGAGTAAGGGTGCTTGTGATTGTGGATATGGAATAAGGGATCTCCATCACCTATTTATAGTTTTTTGGTGGTGGAGTGCTGACCCATGGTTTTGGGAAACACATGGTTTTGGGCAGCTGTATAGGGTTTTTTCCTCCTTTTCCTCATTATTTTATATTTTTTATTCCCTTTTTAGGGGATTTTTGCTATTTTTGGAGGAAAAGGGGGTTTTTTAGCCTTTTTTAGGCTATTTTGAAGGTTTTGTGGCCTTTTGGAGGCATTTTAGGCCTTTTGGAGGCTTTTTAATGGGATTTTTCGGGATTTTAATGGAAATATGGTAGGAAAATGGACAAATAAGCCATATAATGTGGTAAATGAGCTAGTGAGCACTTTTTGGGTGTTAACAGTTTGGAATCAACAAATGTACTAAATGAAGTTAATAAGTATAGGAATTTAATCGAAGATGCAAAGATGCCATTGTACCCTGGTTGTGTTGATTTCACAAAACTATCAACAACCGTGGAATATTACAATCTCAAAGTGAATAGTGGATGGTCCGATAGAAGTTTTGGCCAAATGTTAAAATTGCATAAAAATACACTTCCTATAAATAACACACTTCAAGATTCTGCATATGCTGCAAAAAAGTTGATAAAATCATTGGGATTAAACTATGATATGATACATGCATGTCCCAATGATTGCATTTTATATCGAGGAAGTAACGAAAGTAAAGACGAATTCCCAACATGTGGAAAATCTCGATGGAAGGTGGATGCTCAATCTCAAAAGGTGCGTCAAGGTGTTCTTGCAAAGGTGTTAAGATATTTCCCCATAGCACCAAGGCTAAGGAGAGTGTATAGGTATGATTTTCAACACCATAATTGTATTCAAGTTTTCACCTTCTTGTATTATCTTTACAATTTTTCATAGTGTTATTATATGATAATATTATATATAAATGAAATATTTTCTTTGTTGTTCTAGCTCTGCGGACATGTCACAAAAAATGAGGTGGCATCATGAGAATGCAAGCAATGATGGTCATATGTGCCACCCTATTGATAGCCCAGCCTGGAAAACTATTGATGAAAGATGGCCTGGTTTTTCAGGAGAACCCCACAATGTACGACTTGCAATGGAAGCAGATGGATTTAATCCATTTGGAGACTTAAGCAGTACATACCGTGTTTGGCCTATAGTGTTGGTTACATACAACCTCCCACCATGGTTGTGCACAAAAAGGAATTTTTGTATGTTAACATTGTTAATACCTGGTCCCAAGCAACCAGGTAATGACATTGATGTGTATTTGGAACCCTTGGTAGATGAACTAAAGGAATTATGGGACCAAGGAGTATGGACATATGATGCTTACAATAACACATGCTTTAACATGAAGGCGATTCTTATGTGGGTGATTCATGACTTTCAAGCTTATGGGAATATGGCTGGTTGCACAACAAAAGGCTATAATGCATGCCCCATATGTGGAAAGAACACAGAATCATAGTACCTCAATTGTAGCAAGAAAGGTGTGTACATGGGAAATAGGAGATTTCTTCCTCAAAATCATAAGTTTCACTCACAGAAGGGAGCATTTAATGGGAAGGAGGAGCTTCGTTATGCCCCTCCAGTTGTAAGAGTGTCAGATATTTTTAAGGAAACAAGGGGAAACGAAACAGTTTGGAGGAAGAGTGAATCAAAGAAAGGGAAAATAAATAAGGAAAAAGGTGAAAAAACTAATGTTGTGGTGTGGAAGAAACAATCAATCCTATTCAATCTGCCATATTGGGAGGTATGTAGAGACATCAACCATTCCTAATTATTATACATTGCATGCTTATATGACGTCATTGTGCTTAGATGTCTTCATTGAATTCGTTGTTTATGATTTCCTCCATATTAAATAATTTTCCAATATTCTCAATGTGTTGGAATCAGAAACACCTACAGCGTCACAATTTAGATGTAATGCATGTGGAGAAGAATGTGTGTGAAAGCATTTTTGGAACTCTTTTGGATATAAAAGGGAAGTCCAAAGATGGAAAGAAATCACGAGATGACTTGCAAAAAATGGGTTTGAGAAAATCACTATGGCCAGAAGTTAAAGGAAATGTAATGTCCCCATTTTGGCCCCCTTTGTATTAAATCGTAAATGATGTGAATATTGTAATTTAATCATGGTGAGGAGCTCAAGGCCAAGGCCCCACCGTTGATTTAGCGTTTCATGTATTGGCAATTAAAAATAGATGCCTATGGTTCTTGTGCTAGATAGGCACAATGTATATAAGACATCATGTAATTACGAATTTTTAATAAAAAAACCCACAACCGACTATGCAATGCAACAAAAGAGATGGGGCATGACTCTACAAGGAAAAGGGAGGGAAATTATTCAAACCCTTGAGCCAATGGTATTAATCCATGTGTCAATGAGGAAACCCATAAACCACCAACTACCCTTTTTGTCTCATGCACCCAATCATTTAATTCTTCCAAGAAATTGGTTAAGGCAGTTAATGCCTTGGAAATGAAGAAGTATGGCAGCCAATTTCATGCATGGGCAAGCCATCAACCTGGAAATTCGTGTTTTGTCTCCTTGGGCAAGAAAACACCCACGAAATGGTGCCCAAAGCCATTCTGAATAGTCAGTCTTCACTCATTCATGCAAGGGGAGCTAGCTGGGTCTTTCCCTACACGTTTTTCATCCAAATCCTGCATTTTTCCATGCCTGGGAGTTCGTTTTTGCATATACAGTATCTTGGGAGAGAAGGGCCACGATTTGGGGACTGTATGGATGTCGTTTTTGCCCCTGAATGTCCAAGGATGTTTTTCTAAAATGGATTTGGCTTCCCTGGGTTGTTCCCCAGCTTCCCATTTCGTTTTTGTGGGTTCCCACGTTTTTCTGAGTTAGTTGAAACCCCATCTCATGCATTCCACTGTGGAAAACGTTTTCTTCATGCTCAGGAAGTGTAGTTTTGCTGTTATGTGCATCTTTGTTTTGTTGTGAACCTGTGAGCAAGAAACTGGAATGGTAGTGGACAGAATGGGCTTGATAAACCTAGTGTAGGGAGTAACCTCTCAAGAAAATCAAGAGGGATGGCTACTTTTCTATGCACACCCTGAGAGCACTAGAAAGGAAGGTATGGCTTGAGGGACTGTGTGGCAGTGAAGAGAATACTTCCTTGTGATTGGGTGTGTAGGCATTGTGAGTGCCAAGCTGAATAGATCTGGGAGGGGTACCCATAGCTCTGTGGTTGAGCTCACTAGCTTAGCAATTATTCCTTTCCATGTCCTAGCCGCCTGATAAACCCAATTGCAGATTGGCTTGGCTCATCTTGGTGTATGCTTGGCTATGTGTGAGTCTGTTGTTCCCTGGTTCCTTGTAGAGATCATGCCCAGCTCGGGGGTGGCAGTTGTATCAAGAGGTTGATAAGCACAACTGGCCTATGGTTGGGTGGAACGTTGCAGTTGCATAGCCAGTTGCTTGGGACTACCTTATTGAGATAAGTATTCTCTTGTGTTAAAATTGCAATTATCATTTGATGAGTATTATGAATGTATGTGGATGTGTTAAATGAATTTACTTCCGCTGTGTTTTCAAATGGTTATGCATTTGCATATGTTCATCTTCTTTTAAATTGAATGTTTATTTACTGTGTATGGGGCTAGATGCCCAGTTTTAGCAATGATCCTCTCTATCATGCTGGTATGATAGGAGGGGACATTACAGGAAAAAAAATATTCCTTCCACCTGCACCACATACTCTTTCAAAGAAAGAGAAGGAGACCCTATTTCACGTTCTTTTCACATTAAAAGTGCCAGATAGTTATAGCTCTAATCCAAAAAATCATATATCTATGGAAGAGCTTAAGTTCCGTGGAATGAAAGCACATGATTGCCATGTTCTAATGCAACAACTTCTCCCAGTAGCTCTACGCCATGTGATACCAATTACTGTTCGAAAGACGCTTTGTAAGCTTTGTTACTTTTATAGGAAAATTTGTGCAAAATCGGTTTCAATAGAGAGCCTTGACAAGTTGGAAAATGATATCATGGAGACAATGTGCTTGCTTGAAAAGTACTTCCCTCCTTCTTTTTTCGATATAATGATGCATTTGAATGTGCATTTGATACGTGAGCTTCGATATTGTGGCCCGGTTTCATATAGATGGATGTACCCCTTTGAGAGGTACATGGAACTTTACTTGCTATCAAGAACCACAAGAAGAATAATTTATTCAAAGCTTTTGACATTACTTAAAAAATATGCTCTTTTTGTAGGTGTATGAAAGTATACAAGAGTTATGTTAAGAAAAAAAATAGGGATGAAGGATGCATCGCTGAAAGCTACAAGGTGGAGGAATCAATAAAGTTTTGTGGAGGATACTTGAAAGGTATGGAAGCTATTGGAACCACACATGGTTGAAATGAAGTGTGGGATGATGAAGTTGAAGAAGTAATTCTTGATGGAAAGCCATTATTTGCTTCAATTCCATCAGAAA
The DNA here is from genome assembly GCA_027924585.1 of Larix kaempferi. Classification (NCBI taxonomy): domain Eukaryota; kingdom Viridiplantae; phylum Streptophyta; class Pinopsida; order Pinales; family Pinaceae; genus Larix; species Larix kaempferi. The sequence continues at coordinate 16,182,200 of BSBM01000922.1, read as the reverse complement.
TGGATAACATTAGTTGGGAACAAGCCCATAGGTGGGTTCTATTTCACACAAATGAAGTTGATCCATGGATAGAGTAAGTAACATGTTTGACCTTCAAAATTTTGTTTGTTTGTGGTTTAACAAAACACAGATCCATGGATAGAATAATGTATTTGACATTTCAAATTATTTTTATTCATATTTTATCAAAACACATTAACAACCAATTTTACTGTCCATAATTGTCAAATTAGGATGCACAAAATGGAGATTCTCAACTCATTTACCCAAACCAAAAAAGATGAAGCTCTATTGCAGAGACTCCACACCCAACAGTTTTCTAGTTGGCTAAAAAAATAGGTCACTTTATACTATTTATATTATAAGTACTTACAAATCATTACATGTTGAATATTGTCATGTACAAATTTAAATATTTTATCATAGGTTGGATGTATGTGTTCTAACTACATTAAAAAAACTGAAAATATGTAGGTGGAAGGAAACAAAAATGTGTTTGATACACTTAAATGGATAGCGCACGGCCCAAGGAAATTTGTGAATAATTACAAGGGATACCTAACCAATGGTTATAGATACCATACAAAAAGAATGGATAATGAGAGAACCACACAAAATAGTGGTGTGTGTTTGGAAGCCGAATCAATGATGAGGTCAAGTTCCAAAGATCCAAACCGTGTACTTCAGAAAACAACATTTTATGGAGTAATAGAAGAAATAATTACATTGGACTATTTTTGTATGGAGTACACGTTGTTCAAATGTAATTGGGTCAATGTATACAATAAGAGAGGGATTAAAACTGATGATTTGGATTTAAAATGGTGAATATGAAGAAATGCTTAAGTCAGAATGATTGGCAAGATGATCCATTTATTCTGGCATCACAAGCTAAACAGGTATTCTATGTACAAGATCCAGTTGAGACTGACTGGTATGTAGTGTTAACATGTCCTCCAAAAGGATTGAGAAATATTACATCATATGAACCCGAGTATGCATATTTGTCAAGGGTTATAGACTTTCAAGAAGTAAAATGTGTAAATGAAGAAGATATATTCGATGTCAATGTTGACGTGAACGTGGATTATGTCTGTTCAGATTGTGAAGGAATATGGTTGAATATTAAACAATAAAACATATCGATTCTGCTATATTCACCTTTACATGGTTTATACATTTGCAGACTTTGCATATTGGGTCACTAATGGTTTGGATTTACATTGAATGAATGATGTTCTTGATAAATGCTAGTTTTGATCTTTTGTCTTGGACTGAATTAAGATGTTCTTGGACTATCCAGTGGACTATTTACAGCTTGTCCTTTATGTTTGATTATGCTCTTGGAAAGTAAGTGGACTGCTATGTGGTTGTAATTGCTTCATATTGACTTTCTAGATGTGTTAACTTGGGTATGGAATTATATCATTTTATAGTGGTGTATTTTTTGTTGTGTTTTGCATTTGTTTTTTTATTTTTAAATCATTAACTTGGAGTTATTCCACAATAGATTTCTTTAAGGAAAAAATTAGTGTTGTTCTATGTTGGTTTTGCATGCTTGGAATTGTATAAACAGTCTTTAAACATATGGGGCACAATATGCTAGCTGACCTGTTCTCTTGATGATGGTAAGTAACAACAATCATTTGTGGATTTCTACTAATCTTGTATGGCGCTTATATATTTATAGTACTTACCTATTTCATTTTTCAGGAAATTCCTTCCAAGGAAAACAATCACATTTTCAATCTTGGCAATCCTAATAATGAGGTCACTGTCAAGCAGCTGGCAGAAATAATGACTAAGGTATGGTTCATGCTTTTCGCTGGAGTTCAAAAAAGTTGTTTGAATAGATTTTTGAATAATATCTTGTGCTTTTGTTATTGTCAATAGTGTTGATTTATAGTGCTTGTTTAGTTTCCATTGACCTTCATTAACATTTCATCGCAACAGAAGCATAAACTATTCTTCCTTTGTTCTGTGACCAGTCTGCAATAAATCCGCTCTTCAGTTAACATTAGAACGAACTTGGAGGAACAAACAGGAGGATGAGCTGGGTGACATGATTCCAAAGAAGGCCCATATGTATGATTTCCATTTGTGCATCTGTAAGTGTAAAAAACAACTCAATTGAGATAACTTCCTGACCTCTTTGTTACTTGATGACTTGATTCATGATTAGAGAAAGTAATGTCATCCCCAGATTTTAATTTCACAGATTGTGTGAGACATTCTGAATTAGAATTGTCAATCTTGAGTTTACCAAGCCCCGCTTTAGCCTCAGCTATAAACTGTTGTGTCAATGGTGGACTACCACTTAGATATTTTGAGGCACAACGTCCAGTACATGCATTTTTTCTTTCTTCTAATTGATCTCTAGTTGCATACGCATAAGGAAGTAACTCCAGATCTTCACCCCCCTCAGACTGTACCTTGTCAGTCCAACTAGTAAGCTCAAGCGCTACCTTGCTTGCAAATAACTTTGGATCATATGTCAGAGTAAACCTTGAAAAGGCATTACACTAACCATCTATACTGTGATTAAAAGCACCCAAAGAATGTTGATTCTTCTCAAAAGGAATGACAATTTTTTTTTCCCGAGTTAGAAGTCTGAAGTCAATATGTTCCCAAACATCATACTACTTTACATTGTGAATGAAAACAGTATGAAGATCCTTAAATGAGATCATAACAGAGCAGAGGGGACACTTCTTCCATTTATCACCTTTGTGATAAACTTCTCCCATAATCAAATACTGCAGACTACAAGGAAAACAAAATATGTGACCACAAGTGAGAGAGGAACATGTAATGGAGATTATGAGAAGGTAAGATGCAGCACCCAGTGTGAGAATGAAACTGAATGTCAACAGACTAAGGTTCTATCTAGTTTAAATGATATAGACAGTGGTCAACCATCCAACCAGGGGGACCATCAAATGAGAGTGGGATCTGCAGGGAAAGATAGTGTCCCTGTGAGTGTTTCTTATGATATAATAATAAATGATCCTTCTGCTCAAGGGGCTCCATGCAGTCAAGAATATGGTTATTCTAAAAAAATGTTTTAGGGATTTGTGCAGCTGAATATGTCCAGAAATTGATGGGATGAATCTAGGTGAAGGGCCTGCTTCCACAAGCTCAGTGGCAAAGGGTGATGGGAGTTCAGCAAATTTGGGAGAATGTGATTTCAGCCCCCCAAATTTAGGTCAACTAGGAAAGGACATAATAGACTGGAGAAAAGAAAATCAAAGAAAAAATAACCTGAAGTGAATGGCATAATATAGGAAGCAACTAAACAATATCTCATAAGCAAGGCACCACTTGTTCCTTTTCATTTATAAAGAGAGTATTTCTGACCAAATTCCAAAACATCCACCCTGAAACCGTTTTGTTTGATAATATTGTCTAGCCCATTAAATTGTAGGGATTGCAAATTTGGATAATGATAGAAAGAGTCTAGATGCTTTTGCTTGCATGAATCAATTATCATATACTTGTATGCCATCTAAACTTTTGTGCAAGCAGAGATTGAATAATATGCCAGACAACCCAAAACACCTTTTGTGATTCTTCAAATCTAGAACAAGTTAACAAAAAACGGGACATAATATAATCCCTATGCTTATAGCTGCGGTTTTGTGGGAGACCAATTATGAGGACACCTTCCTCTCATCAATCTAAGCTTGAGATTGGAAGACAATCCTATCACGAGCCACGATTTCCTCTTCAATCTCTTATTTTCATGATGAGACCTCCCACTCATCTGACAACCGTTATCCACTATCCTTTGATGTACATGTTTAGTAGCCAAAGCTTTGAAAAACACCTTGGATAGTCTATCTCTAGATTTTAACTAATGCAGTTGGGCTCAAAGTTGAGTTCCATGTGGTTTGTTGAATCCTGAAATTCCTCTGCATATTATATTGTGGCAGATTGGATTTGAATTATATCATGCAAGTTTCAGAACCACACTTAAAAAAATTATGAGGTCAAGTATTCTTTTAAATAAGAATTTTGAGAATGATATCTAATGTTAATGTTATTGTTGCACAGTGCAGGAATTTTGAGGACCATAAAAATTTGATGATCCAATATGAAGCAAAAGAGAGAAATAATGAGAAATAATGACTTTTGAGGACCATAATGTTATTTGTTGCACAGTGCTTATATATTTATAGTACTTACCTATTTCATTTTTCAGGAAATTCCTTCCAGGGAAAACAGTCACATTTTCAATGTTGGCAATCCTAATAATGAGGTTATTGTCAAGCAGCTGGCAGAAATAATGACTGAGGTATGGTTCATGCTTTTCGCTGGAGTTCAAAAAAGTTGTTTGAATAGCTTTTTGAATAATATCTTGTGCTTATGTTGTTGTCAATAGTGTTGATTTATAGTGCGTGTTTAGTTTCCATTGACCTTCATTAACATTTCATTGCAATGGAAGCATAAACTATGCTTCCTTTGTTTTGTGACCAGTCTGCAATAAATCCGCTTCTCAGTTAACATTAGAACTAACTTGGAGTAAAAAACAGGAGGATGAGCTGGGTGACATGATTCCAAAGAAGGCCCATATGTCTGATTTCCATTTGTGCATCTGTAAGTGTAAAAAACAACTCATCTTAGAAACTTGGGCCAAGCCTGTAGATATATGTTATTAAACTGTTGTTACAACATTTTATATCATCTTTTGGTATCTTTTTTCCATATGCTTAAAAAATCTTATATATCTATTTTAGTTATCGTGTAAACATGTTAGTGAATCAGTTCTATTTACTTTACTTATAACAATGTGATATTTTTGCTTTTTCAAATTAGTAAAATGTTATAATAATAATAACCAAATGTTCAATTTATTCCAACAGGCTATTCGTCATCACCATCTACTAGGGTTACATTATACTTGTGACAATTTATAATTATAATTATTTTTTTTACAATTTTAATTGAAACGGCAACGGTCCTTTATGTTGCGTCATTAAACGATTTTCAAAATGAAAAGTGGTGACAATCTCATAGCGGTTGTCACCATTGATATGTTAATGGAAATATCCTCAATAGTGAGGGTCATTGCAAGGCCCTCATCATATGTCATTGACGACATTCAATTTTTTTGGTGATGGAGGCCCTTAGGTCCATCACCAAAACTTCATATAAATTGGTGAGGGTCACTATTTGACACTAATAATCCTTATTAGTGTCGAACATTGAATGTCACCACACCACCTCTACTTTTAGGGACACAGCCGTTGGTGACATTCACATTTTGGTGACGCCCTCCTTTTTCACCATCACCGATGTGATTATGGTGACATGTCTCAACCCTCACCAATGATCGGTCATTGGCCGTCACCATATATGCATCAAATGGTGAGGTTCAAAGCAGGTCCATCACCAACACTTCATAACGATTGGTGACGGTCACAACCTGTAATAATCATAATTATTGGTGGCAGGCCTTGAATGTCACCACATACCCCCACTTAAGGTGATAGTGCCTTTGGCGACGCTCAGGTTTTGGTGACGGGACCCCTCTTGACCATCACCGAATGAGCTTATGGTGACATTTTTGGACCCTCACCAATGAACTTTTTTCTTGTAGTGACATGTGAATAGACAATACCTTTAAAGAGCATCCCAGGAACATTTATGTGCCGCAGCACGACCGGCAATATCTCTAAAGAGCATCCTAGGACTTATTACGAGGACACAGCTCAACCTCTCTGATCTCCAGGACTGATTACATTAGAATAGACAATACCTTTAAAGAGCATCCCAAGAACATTTATGTGCCGCAAAACGACCGACAAGATCTCTAAAGAGCATCTCGGGACTTATTACGAGCACACAGCTCAACCTCTCGGATCTCCAAGACTGATTATATGTCTTCGTAGTAATACCTCATCCCGGGACTGATTACAAGCACACAGCTCAACCTATCGGATCTCTGAGGACTGATTACATACTACATAGCAATACCTCATCCCAGGACTGATTACGAGCACACAGCTCAACCTATTGGATCTGTGAGGATTGATTACATGCTACTTGTAGAACCTGCCACATATCATCTCTAACCTCCAAGTATCAACCTGATACTCATGATTTAACTAATCATCATCGCACGAAGCATCATCTTGATGCTCATGATCATACTTATCATCATCACACAATACATCATCCTGATGTACATCATCCAGAGTATCATCCTGATACTCATCATCCGTGATCATCCTGATCATTGTCACTGCACCATCCTGATGCATATCATCTAGAGCATCGTCCTGATACTCATCACACATGATCATCCTGGTCACATCATAACATCATCCGGATGCATGTCATCTAGAGCAACATCCTGAAGCTCATCATCCATGATCATCCTGATCATACAATGCATCCACCTAATGCATATCATCTGGAGCAACATCCCGAAGCTCATCATCCATGATCATCCTGATCATACAATGCATCCACCTAATGCATACATAGTATCTACCTGATACATATCATCATACATGATCTACCTGATCATACAATGTATCCACCTCATACATAAGCAAATACATGATCCACCTGATCATATAATGTATCCACCTGATACATATCAAGCATCCAACATGATGCATATACAAATACATGATCCAACTGATCATATCCAACATCCAACATGATGCATATACATATAAATGATCCAACTGATCACACCAAGCATCCAACATGATGCATATACAGAGCAGTAACTGGAGCATCATCCTGATGCTCATCACATAATGCTTACATCCATAGCCATGGGAAGGATCCTCCTCTCACCATGCTTGGAATGGCTCCTGCAAATGTGTCCATCACCTCTTCCTCAAAGTGTCGTCAATCTGAAGAACACCAAGCTTCTCTCTAAAGTAGTCAAACTTCACTCTGGCTAGTGGTTTCGTCGGGACATCTGCAACCTGCTCATTCGTCACAACATACAGGATCTTCACTGCTCCTCTCTGCACCATATCCCTGATATAGTGATATTTTATCTCAATGTGTTTTGACCTATCGTGGAACACCAGGTTCTTAGACAGCTTCACACAACTCTGGTTGTCACAAAAGATACTAGTAGACTTCAACGGGAGATCAAATAACTCAGACAGTAGCTTCCGGAGCCACACTGCTTCACAACTAGCCGAACAAACTGCAACATACTCTGCCTCAGTTGTACTCAGTGCTATGCAGGACTGTTTCCTGCTAAACCAAGAGATCACACCTCATCCCATACTGAAGCAGCACCCAGAAGTGATTTTCCCATCTGCAGCACTGCCTGCCCAGTCCGAATCAACATAACCCTACAGGTTAAACTTTTGATTCGCATCATACTTGAGCCCATAATCAATTGTACCCTTTAGCTACCTCAGAATATGCTTTACAACAACCAGGTGAACACCTCTAGGATCTGTCAAGAACGGGCTATATGTGTTCACCGCAAAGCAAATATCTGGTCTTGTGTTCGTCAGGTACATCAAGGACCCAATCATCTGACGATACACAGTGACATCAACCGGATAAGATGAAGCATCATATAGAAGCTTCAGGTTCGATGCCATAGGTGTGGCCATGGCCTTGCAATCCATCATCCCGAATCTCTTCAGGATCTCTACTGCATACTTCCCTTGTCTAGGGAAGATTCCATCTGCACTCTGCCACACCTCCATGCCTAGAAAATAGTGCATCATCCCCAAGTCCTTCATCTCGAACTCGGTAGCAAGCTTCCTCTTTGTGTCAGAAATCAATCTATCATCACCTGTAACAAACAGGTCATCCACATACAAAAGTAGTATCATTGGATTGCCTTCCTCAACCTTGTAGTAAAGGCTGGAATCCGCTTTACTCTTGGTAAATCCCAAACTAGATAGAAAGTTGTCTATCCTACCATACCAATTCCTAGGAGCTTGCTTCAAACCATACAAGGCTTTCTTCAACCTGCAAACATATTACTCCATGTCATGAGTCTCAAAACCAAGTGGCTGCTCCATATACACTTCCTCCTCCTCGACTACACCATTCAAGAAAGTTGTCTGGACATCCATCTAGTGTATCTTCCATTTCATCACTGAAGCCAGAGCAAGTACTGATCTGATGGAAGTGTATCTAGATACAGGAGCAAAAGTCTCTTCATAGTCTATTCCCTTTTTCTGGGAGAATCAACAAGCTACAAACCTCGCTTTGTATGCTACCATCTGCAGCATGCTTGATCTTATAGATCCACTTGGAAGTCACAACAAACTTCCCTTCAAGTCTTGGGACTGCATCCCAAACATCCTTCTTCATGATCGGCTGGTACTCCTCGATCATGGCATTTTTTCCGAATCCTAGGAACTTCAATATCTTCAATAGATAACTTTGTTGCTAAACAAATGTTGTAGTCCTTCTTTTGTAGGTGATGGTATACAATTTTTCCTACAAAGCAAGTTAAATTGCATGATTAGAAACATCTCATAGTTTTCAGAACAAATTCTTACACATAAAGAAATATGTCATACAGTCATGCGATTATCTTAGCCAATGCTTCAATACAACATTTATCCATATCCTGTAACTTTCTAGATGCCTTCCAATCTCTACCAGAACATTGTTAAGAGTGTGCACAACTCCCAACATGTCAACAAAGAGGTTTCATTCTAGATAAGTAGCAATGGAATGTTGTACAGTGCCATAGGCCACTTACCCATCACGTGCATATTAGTAGTATACTTTTCATTAATGCAATTATTCTAATATGCATAATACACACCCTAAGTCTAGGAACATAAGCATATACATTATTGAACAATATTATTTAAACAAACAAGTATGCAAGAAATGACAATTCAAATACTTATCTTTGTTTGGTTGTAGGGTGGAATCCCTCTCAATATTTGCTTCCTTGCAGGAACTACTAGAGTGTGATCCCTCTTGATCTTTCCTTCATGGTTTACTTGTCCTTGAACTTATAACCATCCTCTATCACTATGCATGCTTACTGGTTTCATTATTCTATTATCCTCGATATCTCATACATAATCATACATTCATTAGTATAATCTCAATACTATCAAAACACAATAATCTTATACATGTATAGTCATGATCATTTCAAACACAAATAATAAGCATTATTATCCAATGTTTATATAGGAATCTGTTGGCTGTCTAGACTAAGTTAGAGGTTTCCAATGTAGACCCAGGTACTTCGCGGTTCAGGGAACCAACAAAACCCCTATTCACCGGCCCTTTCGGAAACAGGCTGTGCGTAACCTGAGGTCTCACCCGAGGCAAAGCTAGAGGGGGTGGTTGTGGAATCAAGTTTCCACAACCGGGTGATGAGATGGGGGGAAAGCTAATAAGAAGCGCAACACCTTGCGGGTTGCATGGATATGTTACTGCGCGAACCTTCTGTTCCGTTTCAGATACTTCAGCACACAACTTCACTCGTACCTACAATGACTGTGCAGTACAGTATACTTTTGTGTTACGACAGTAAGCTATCAAAAGCCTACCTCGCAGCAACCTTCTTTGACTCGGCGCATCAATGTGAATGCGCATCCTTGCCACAGTGCCCAATTCTAATCACTCTACTTAGCATTCCTTATTCTGTTCAAGTTCTTATCAGTAAATTGTAGATGATTTAACAACATATGTTACTGCGTGCTCCAACACTATGCTTAAACTCAATGTTCACAATTTGACCAATCGATAGATTCATACATTCCGAATACTTAACATTACTCTGCGCATGCATTAATTAACATATTATTCCCATTCATTGTGGTGAATACATATAAAAGCAATCACATAACAGAAGTTTCCAGCATTAAACATTCATACTAAGCACTTAATCAATCATAAACACACATTGGTCACACAACACATAATTTAACGTGGTTCACCCCTCGGATGGAGTCTACATCCACAAGAACGGTTGTTAATATTTTTCTTTTAATGGGAAGGGTACAACCACTCTTAGTCTGCACACTCAGCTACAGACTCTCTTCTCTTTCTCAGATAGGTCTCTACACACTCAGTTGCAAAGCCTTTACAATGGTTGTCTAAGCTTAAGATTCTACAATAATCAATGCTTCACACAATGAAGAGATTAACAACAACAACAACCAACCCTTTCCCATACAAAATCATGCCTATTTATAGATCATGCCGTAGGTCATGTCTTTACAATCATTAGGCCGAAACCCTAAGGTTTCCAAAACTGGCGTGGTTAACTACAACCCTAGCTGTCGTCGTCGACATCTTGCTCTGCCTGCTCCAGCTGTGCCACTCGTGGCTCACATGCTCTTCTGACAGCCACAGTCCTCAAAATGGTTACACTGCATCATGGCTTGTCCCTTTCCACTCCTTCGCCTGCCTGTCACTATTGACGTCGTGGCCTAGCTTCTCAACTGCTTGCTGCCACACATTCGAATAGGTCGCTTTCATCTACCATCCACCTGTTCCTTACCCAAAATAGGTCATGTCCCTGTCTGACCTTTACCCATGTTTTGAACTAAAAGTAGCTCATGTGCATCATCCTACTGTGAAACCGTGCCTTAGTCATCGCCATCGCGCGACACGCCCAACACCTCAAAATTGTCTGTCGCCTGTCGCCGCGCGTAATGTGCTTTCACCAAAACTGCTTTCTCTTCCTGCCGCAGCACGCTATGCACAATTATCAAAATTTCCTTTTCTTCCTGCTGTAGCACGCTATTCACGTTTTTCCATACTTGTATGTTTTTCCAATCCCCTTGGGCCCAGCTCAACAGGCCCCTAACACTCACTTGTGGCTCGTCCCGAGCCACTTCCACTTGCAGCTTCTGGAGCCGCGTCTTCCTTCGTTCCAAGCTTTACTGTGAAGCTTTATAGAGTTCCTTCTAACTCCGCAACTATGTTCTTGGCTTTCTATTTGAATTCAGCGGAAAATACGGATAGGTTGCAATGAGAATCGCAATGATATCCCTCGAAAGATCAATATCATGGTCATGTATCTCTTGGAGCGGATTGACGGGGCGCGGTTCGTTGTCATGTACTTTCTTCCAACGACCGTCATTAACGCGGAACCTTGATCATCTTGCTCTTGTGCACCTTTCTGAGTGGTCTATTGGTTTTCTTACTGGCACACAAGTTCATCTACATCACCGTGCCGGGAAACAGGCCAGCTATTCTGGCACATCGGTTTCATGGCTCGGGTTGTCTCCTACTGAGCTCTATCTGCCTTTGCTTCTGGCGATTCTATATGCAGGGAGACCGCAGTTCTTTCAATGATCAGTAATCGCGAAGACATTTCGGATGAAACTCGATGGTTAAGTCTCCCGAGTGCCACATTACTCTTCTTGGTTAGGAACTCCGTAGACATCTTGGATGAAACCCCAGGGTGATGTCTCCCGAGAGCTATAACATATGCGTCTGTAGATTGCTCATGGATGCTTGTCATCCTAGATCTTAGGGCACCTGTGGTGTTTACACTGGAGATGAAGTGCACCATGGCACCTGGTCAATTCTCTTTTTCAAGGCCTTGTTGGCCTGTCTTCCAACTAGCAACTCTTTAGAGTATATCCCGGGTTCAGTCACTACCTTGATAAAATATTATAACTCAGAATTGTTTTCTCAATGCTTCGAGGATTCAGTATATATAGCTTACTTCACCATCGTCCCGGTATTGTAGAATCTCCAGGGGGGATCTGCTTCACGTGATTCACATGCTTTGAACTGGAGTAGACACATTGGCACCCATGTAAGATAATTAGCTGGTGCTGACCCCATGATGTGTGATCAGTGCTAATCATGCTGCTTTTACGACGGCCGCGTGTCAAGTGTTGATGGAGTGACCTACCGCATGGGTAACCAGGAAATCATTTCTGAATTTGATGGAATTTCACTCATGTCATCTTGGACGTATGGTGTCATTCCAAACTGAACCGTTTCTTCCGTCATCGGGATCTCAATTGTCGCCGCTATTAAGTATTGTCAAGTGGTTCTGACAGTCTTCTAATGAGTGGCTATGGCAGTTTCAGATAAGGTTGTACTATTTGGAACCGTACTCTATTTAACCATTTAGAAGATGAATCGTACACTGCTTTCTGTAGAACAACCTTCCTTGATGCTCCTCATGTCGCGCATTCAACTACCTTTGCGAACATATCTCGGCCTAGTACCGCGTTACTCCTCTTGTACTTCGTGTTTTGATCTACGTATCTTTTTAGCGATATTGGTAAGCACGCGTCACTCCTTTCCTTTTCCAACAGTGCTGAACTTTGAACTAGTTATGTGTGGGAATGTAGATCTGAGTCTCCTCTTTTCTGTATGGGCTGTGGTGCTGCTTCAATACTCTGGTTCCTGCAAAGTTAACAAAGTCATCAAAATCTGCGTAAAAATATAAAGAGCTATAACGTTAAAGAGAGAAGAAAGTTCCTGTTGGTGGTGTTGATTGAGGTCTGCAATTACTGTCATGCCATTGAGGATTTGAGTGTGAGTATAATCAGTATCGTCACTTGAGGCTATGTTGAGTACGTCCACAATTGTTGTTTCATCCGCTTGATCACCAACCTCAAGTAATCCAATGGTACCAATGAGGAACTAATTTATTGATATTACTTCCCTCCTCAGCAGAAGGAGTTCCTCTAGGCTGAAGATCTTGTCATCGTAGATTGCTTCCGTGCAACCTATTTCTATGGAACTCATCACGATCTTGTATCTTTTTTCACAAATATCTGAACCGAACGGGAACTAGTATTCTTCTTCACACATTACTTTCCAACACTCTATCGCATCACTGGTCTTAGCCGAGCAATGGAACCATTTGTTGGTTGTCTAGACTGAGTTAGAGGTTTCCAATGTAGACCTAGGTACTTTGTGGTTCAAGGAACCAACAAAACCCCTATTCACCGACCCTTTTGGCAACAGGCTGCATGCAGCCTGAGGTCTCACCCGAGGTGAAGCTGGAGGGGGTGGTTGCGGAATCAAGTTTCCACAACCGGGTGATGCGATGGGGGGAAAGATAATAAGAAGCGCAATGCCTTACAGGTTGCGTGGATATGTTACTACACGAACCTTCTGTTCAACATCGGATACTTCAGCGCACAACTTCGCTTGTACCTACAATGACTGTGCGGTACAGGATACTTTTGTGTTACAACAGTAAGCTATCAACAGCCTACCTCGTAGCAACCTTATCTGACTCAGCGCATCAATGTGACTGCGCGTCCTTTCCATAGTGTCCAATTCTAACCACTCTACTTAGCATTCCTTATTCCATTCAAGTTCTTATCAGTAAATTGTAGATAGTTTAACAACATATGTTACTGCGCGCTCCAACGCTGCGCTTAAACTCAGTGTTCACTATTTTACCAATTGAAAGATTCATACATTCTAAATACTTAACATTACTCTGTGCATGCATTACTTAACATATTATTCCCATTCACTGTGGTGAATACATATAAAAGCAATCACATAACAAAATTTTCCAGCATTAAACATTCATACTAAGCACTTAATCAATCATAAACACACATTGGTCACACAACACAGAATTTAATGTCGTTCACCCCTCGGATGGAGGCTACGTCCACAAGAATGGTTGTTAATATTGCTCTTAATGGGAAGGGTATAACCGCTCTTACTCTGCGCACTCAGCTGCAGACTCTCTTCTCTCTCTCAGATAGGTCTCTGCGCACTCAGTTGCAGAGCCCTTACAATGGTTGTCTAAGCTTAAGATTCTACAATAATCAATGCTTCACACAATGAAGAGATTAATAACAACAACAACCAACCCTTTCCCATAAAAAATCATGCCTATTTATAGATCATTCCCATAGGTCATGTCTTTACAATCATTAGGATGAAACCCTAAGGTTTCCAAAACTGGCGTGGCTAACTGCCACCCTAGCTGTTGCTGTCGACAGCCTGCTCCAGCTCTGCCACTCGTGGCTCACATGCTCTTCCAATAGTCGTAGTCCTCAAAACGGTTACATTACATCATGGCCTGTCTCTTTCCACTCCTTCACCTTCCTGTCACTATCGGCGTCATGGCCTAGCTTCTCAACTGCTTGCCACCACACATTTGAACAGGTCGCTTTCATCTGCCGTCCACCTGTTCCTTACCCAAAATAGGTCATGTCCTTGTCTGACCTTTACCCATGTTTGAACTAAAAGTAGCTCATGTGCTACCATGCGCATCGTCCTACTGCGCGACCGTGCCTTAGTCATCGCCATCGCGCAACACCTCAAAATGTTTTGTTGCCTACCGCCGTGCGCAATGTACTTTCACCAAAACTGCTTTCTCTTCCTGCCGTAGCGCACTACGCGCAATTATCAAAATTTCCGTTTCTTCCTGCTGCAGCGCGCTATACACGTTCTTCCATACTTGTATGTTTTTCCAACCCCCTTGGGCCCAGCCCAACAAACTCTTCTGGTTAGTCATATCATTAATCAAGGTAAAAGACATAATAAGCATAAACCCTTGATTACTAACTTCAGTGAATAATCATTATCAATGATTCCATGTATACTTATATACGAGATCCTAACACAAGGTAGGATTCTAACTTGATATAGGAAAAACATACCTAGATTAATATGTTAGCTTGTTATGGCTAACATACCCACATGATGTCTTCTTGTTCTCTTCAATTACTTGTGCTAGTAACTTGCATATCACATAGGATAACCATTATAGAACCAAGTTATACATACCTCGTAAGTAGATCTTCTATGTGATCCATCACAATGGATGAATCTTTGTCTTCATGTTACCATGGTCATATGTTCTTGAACTAGAACATGATTTGTCTTTCTTGATGTACCTTTGATGTTAGCGGACAACATCAACCTCATACAACACCACAATGCATTAGTACAATCATAAGTGTCAAAACCCTAATCAATGAATATCTTCTACCATGCATTCATATTTTTATTAAGGTGATACGACAAGTCTAAAATTAATCAAGATTGTATTAATCTTAATGAAGACAAACATATCATAAACTTAATCATGAACAGATTTCGAAACATACCCGTAAGTCATACCTGTTGAGTTTGCTTGTAATCTTCTTATGTAAGGCCTTAACCTCATCTCCCTCTAAAACTTGAACTTCTTCACTTATGCAGGTGACCAATCCATTCTCTTCTAGGATTAACCCAATCCACTTGATTTGCAGAAACTGGATTTGGAGTTGGATTAGGGATTGTCAGGGAAACCCTAAAAATTCAAACTTTGAATTTCAAACTTCTGAAAGGATAGAAAGATGCGCCTTGATGCAATGATCAACCTGGTATACTCATAATTTGAAAACTGGAAAGTTTCACCCCTCGAATTTGCTTTTCAATCTTCTAAATTCATTGGGGAGGGCCCTGAATTAGGGTTTGAGTTTCCCGGAGCTTCACCCAACTAAATAGTTTGATCCAAGGCTCTAAACTTTTATTTTTCCAAGGAGCTTCTAGCTATGGTCACAGATTTCAAAAATTCTCATTTTGGCAGAAGCCCTAATTTTTCACCTTTCCGATCAAAGTCTCGAACTAGGGTTTGATCAAGCCCAAACATCTTCCCAACCAAAAAATTTGATCTTGGTCTCTAAATTTTTTTTTTGATGAGGAGCATCCAGCCGTGGTCTCCGATTACAAAAATTCCAACTTTCTTTGAAACCCTAAATTCCCAAAGCCGTGACTGAAGGTGATCAGAATCCAATTCTGTTTTGACATAAATATGCACCTAATTGTTTCTGGTGTAACTCCTAAATTTCAAATCTACAGGTTTTGAAAATTATGCATCTAGTATCCTGACCTATTATCTTTCCAACCCCACAGGTCGGACCTCAAATGGATTCTTTGAGAGAGAGTTATTCCAAGTGTCGCAACGTGACCTGTTTATGGGATAAAACATGAGAGAGAACTTGTACGGAGTGCCACGTGTCACTGGTTCACTTTCGGCCTCTGAACCTTCGACTTGTGAAATTAAAGTCCATGCCTTACCTGTCACTTTTTAAAAAATTTCATTTGGCGCTTCCTAGCCCAAGTTGTGACCTTTTTTCCTAGGTCACCAGTTTATGACTGAGATCTGGAAGAGGCAGAAACCCTATATTGTACAGATCATAAAACGCAAATTACAATGAATTAGGAGTTATGCTTCAAAGACAAGGTAGATTGGGATCGTATCTTCGACCTGTAAAAGTTTCAGATCCTAAAACTTCGCCAAAATGGATTTATAGTGAAAGTTCTACGATGACAGGTTTTTGCTATATCAAGCCCTAGCTTCGCAAGTGCAACAAGTGTCATAAATGCCATACCATGCCTTCTTTCAAGCAAGCTTTGATACCATGTTAATTTTTCAAAAATTTCAATGTGATCTAAGATCTTAACTGAGAGAATAACATGTACATCATATCTATAGCATATCAATCATGGACACAATAATGCAAGCACACAAGAGACACAGAGTTTCACCGGGGAAAACCAAGAAGGTGAAAAAACCCGCAACTTCCTCAAAGATAGATAGAGCAATGATAAAACCCAAGTACAAGAGATAGTACTCCTAGCAGCATCTTCCCCTCCTCCACTAGTGCGCCACTCTCCAATGAGTGTGTGAGAGAGAAGTGAATGATCAAATAGAGTGCCTCCTGCACTCTATTTATACTTGACTTGACTTTCCTAATAACCTTTACTAGGTCGGCCTTAAGTTAACCACATAACATAATGCTGACAAGGCTGACCCCGAATAGGGTGGTCTAATAACCCTTTAACCCACATGACTTATACAGGGCCGATCCCAACAAGGTGGTCTAATAACCTATCAAGTATAAGTTACGACACTTACAATATAAATGACGACACTTTCATATAGAGGAATAATAACATCTTTATAGGAATACAAACACTTCTATATAGAGGAATAATAACATCTCTATAGGAATACAATATACATATATGAAATACATTCCGAAGTTACATATACATCAACACTATCATCATCAACTTCTCCATCATCATGATCTTCTTCATCTCCATCATCGTCATCTTCTTCACCATCACCATCATCATCAAGATCTTCATCATCATCACCATCATCATCAACAACAACATCTTCATCATCATTGTCATGTCTAGGTTCCTCATTAACATCTCCATCATCATCACCATATTCTTCTTCATCATCATCATCATCTTCATCACCGTCACCATCATCATCAACATCTTCATCATCATCACCATCATCATCATCACGAACATCATCATCAACAACATATTCATCATCATTGTCATCTCCCCCTTCCTCATCAACATCTCCATCATCATCATCATCTTCATCACCATCACCATCACCATCATCATCAACATCTTCATCATCATCCCCATCATCATCATCATCAACATCTTCATCATCATTGTCATCTCTAGGTTCCTCATCAACATCTCCATCATCATCATCATCTTCTTCATCATCATCATCATCATCATCATCTTCATCACCATCATCATCATCATCAACATCTTCATCATCATCACCGTCATCATCATCAACAACATCTTCATCATAATTTTCATCTCCCCCTTCCTCATCAACATCTCCATCATCATCATGTTCTTCATCATCATCATCATCATCATTATCATCATGACCATTACCATCATCATCATCACCATCATCATCATCATCAACATCTTCGTCATCATTGTGATCTCTAGGTTCCTCATCAACATCTCCATCATCATCATCATCTTCATCATCATCATCATCATCATCGACATCACCATCACCATCACCATCACCATCACCATCAACGTCTTCATCGTCATCACCATCATCATTATCATCATCACCATCATCATCATTGTCATCATCATCATCAACAACATCGTCATCATCAACATCTCCACCACCACCACCATCATCATCATATTATATCCTCCTCTTCATCATCATTGTCATCTCCCCCTTTCCCATCAACATCTCCATCATCATCATCTTCTTCATCACCATCATCATCATCCTCATCACCCTCATCATCATATTCAACATCTTCATCATCATCACTATCATCTTCATCATCATCACTATCATCTTCATCTTCATCAACATCATCATCTCTATGATCTTCATCTACATCATGATCATCTTCATTGTCATCACCCTCCTCCTCCTCATCATCTTGTGCACTTATGCACTTAGGGATTAATGTTTAGAAGAGGGTCTAAAGGCCTTTATGGGGGAGGGGCTCTAGGAGAAGGGTAAGAGAGAGAGGGCAGGGGGGAGGGATAAAGGCATAGAGGGTTAGTGATTAAGGGAGAAGAAGAGAGAGAGTGTTATAGGGAGGGATAATGGTGAAGATAAAGAGAAGGTGGAGAGATGGAGAGTGGGGTGGTAGGGACATGGATGGAGTAAGGGAGAGAAAGAAACATATAGGGAGGGATGTAGAGAGAATGAGGGACAAATATTTAGAAAGAGATAGGGGGTATCTAGGGATTATTGGGAGAGATTTAAGGGGGTATAGAACCATACAAAACATTTGTCCCACACTAAAAACATTTGTTTTGTATGTAACCTTACAAAACATTTGTTTTCTTTTGATTTTATTCGTTTCCCTAGCCGTGCACCTAACCTATTTATTGTGCTTAACCATATCACGTGCATGTTTTGCTTCTCCATATCACGTGTGCATTTTACTTTTATATAACACATGCGCGTTTTGGAACTTTATAAACAGTGGACTGTCCCTATCTGACAACAACTTTACTCTATCTAAGCGAAAACAGGTTATCCCGTGATTTTTCGAACAGAGCACGAACCCACCATTGGAAATATTCACAATACACCATCTCCATCATTATTTTTGTTATGCAGGTGCATCATTGAGGGCATCTCTCATGGTTGAGTAGTGTGGTGTTGGGTTATATGGTCATATTTGAAGAAGATAATCAACAAGCTTGAAGAATATCCAATTGAATAACACCAAATATAAGGTCTTTGAAAGATTCATTTTTCCTATATTTGAGGAGCACACAAGATAAGATATCGAGCTTCAACACCATTTCATGGTGATGGTGGATATACACAATTGTACAAGAGAATCAACTTGAGGAACAATTTATGATTTAACTTTCAGTTGCTTATTATTGAAGAGCTCTAAAGGTAAATTTTCTCATTCATCTTTGTTTTGATGGGAAATATGAACAATTGAGAAGGAAGATTGAAGCACCTTGAAGGATCTATAGTTCTAAAGCACTAAAGGTTTGAAAGCTTGTAATTGAGGAGCAGCAAAAAAAACTATATTGAATTGATCAATGTGGTGATGGGGAATACACGTAACCGAGGAAGAAAATCAGCAATGAAGAAGAGACCTCAAGAAGTCATTGAAGAAGAGAAAGAAAAGAAAAGAATAGACATGATGAATCGGAGGCTTTCTTTGGAAACTAATCCAAATCCAATTATAGAGGATACCACGGTTCATCCTATTAATCCACAACAAGAAAAAAGGAAGCATTCACTAGAGGGACCTTCAATTTCCACAATAATTGTTGAAAAATCACCCCATGGAAGTAATCAAGAAGCAAAATGTAGGT
The DNA here is from genome assembly GCA_027924585.1 of Larix kaempferi. NCBI lineage: Eukaryota > Viridiplantae > Streptophyta > Pinopsida > Pinales > Pinaceae > Larix > Larix kaempferi. The sequence continues at coordinate 16,162,637 of BSBM01000922.1, read as the reverse complement.
GCTCATTAGGGGATGTTTCAATTCCCACTTCAAGTCAAAGTGATAAGTTACCATCTCAACATGAGGCTCATGAAGAAACACAAAATTTGTTCACCTCTTGTGCTTATACAAGTGATGAAGTTAGAGAGGCATTGGACATGGAGCCTACTGTTGAAGAAGAAAATGTTATCCGGACCATCGATGAGGATGTTGGACTTCCACCATCCAACTACCAGGAAGAGAATGAAGGACAACAAGCTACTACTGAAATGCCAGAGAGTCTTGGTGATGCACTACATGGTAGAATTCCAACCCCCTTACCTCCATTAGCAAGCACACGTCGAAGAACTCCGAAGCGTATACAAGTTGATGAAAGTCTTCTCAATTCCATTAAAGGTACGCTATATAAACATAGTATTGCTTATCAAACTCAAAATATACTTGATAAATATTTTGTTTCTAAATGTGATGGAGATATATGTAGATTATTTTTTTCATTGTTAAAATCTAGGGGCATGAATATTGTTACGAAAAAGTTAGGGATAAAGATGATAAAGAATTATGAACCAAGTTCTCATATAGTTAAAAGCTTAGTAGATTCCTTTGGTAAAATTGGTAAGAACACACGTTCGAAGGACCGCAATGCGGCTCGTCGTGTGTTGTCACAAGCAATTGTAAATAAGAACACTAGGGTCCTTCGTTTTCTCAAGCCTACATCCAAACTAGTTAATTTGAATGTAAAAACCCTCCGTAGGTATTCTATTAGAAGAGAACATCTTAACACAACCGATCAAATAGATTTTTGGGCCTTTATTAGTCGGTTGCCACATCGTGACATGAAGCTGGTTGATGTAGTAAAGGGACTAGTGCAGAGTTTTTGGCATGATCACACAAGGCCTTCTTCAAACCATAAGGATGTACTAAAACTGAGAAGGGCTTCAAAGGATCGTGAGCCACATATTAAGCATCTTCTTGATATAACACATACATAACTATACGAGAAATTTAGGAATGAACATAGACAATTGAACTTGGGGAAAATATATTTTGAGAAATGTAAGCCATGGTATGTTAGAATAAATACTATTCGTAACACTTGTTATTGTAGATACCATGGATAATATGAATATTACTATGAAACATTTTTGTACATTCGTCGTGTGTTGCATACTAACCATGCGTAGGATTGCTCCTTGACAATACCACTGACTTTATCAAGAGAATTCATTCATAACATCATGTGCAATATGCCTGAGGGGAAAACATACTATGCAAAATCTTGTTTGGATGGAACATGCTCCAACTGTCCTGGAATGGCATTATTGAGCCAATGTGTGCACGAGAGTGGAGACAGTGAATTTGGGAATATGGCTATAGACATGAAAAGTTTCAAATATATCAGCTATGAAATAGTCCTAGGGAAAGAAAGAAAAAAAATACAATTGGTGAAATCTCAGGTATGCATTTATATCTATAAATTTATGTTTGAACAGTTACATTTAAATCCTTACTTACAAAAAAACTGATATTGAGATCATTTTGTGTCACCAGGTACAAGTTAGTGACTTCATCAAGGAATTTATTGAAAAGACAAATCAATATGTTTAGCATGTACACTTGACACGATGGATGGATGAGAAGTTTAGAATATGCAGAGATACATTTCCCCGTGGTACTATACTTTCAGTTGTTGATTTTGCTGAGAACTACACTCTGCAACCTCAAAATGAGATCCAAATTCAGTGTTATCACTCTAAGCAGGTTTCCTTGATGGTCCATATCACATATCGGCATGGCCCAAATAGCAGTGAAGAGTAAAGAGAAATTCTGAAGGAATATCACTTCTACATAAGTGATGATAGGTTCCATGACTTCCACTATGTATGTCATTGATTCATCATGTTCTATGATCACTTGAAGGGAAGGAACATACAGATGGATCGACACATATGTGGAACTATTTTGAGACTAGGCATGGTAAAGGAGATCATGATGGAGCCAGAGCATGTGTCAAACATCCCTATGAAGAGAGGAATTGAAAGTATCTACAGAATCTACTATTCAAAATGCTCAATCTATAGTCAGGTGGTGCACGTCAGTAATGGGAGTGGAATCAACTATGCGAGTAGAATCCACAAGAAAGAGACATGTGGAGAGATTTTTTTGGGAGGTGGTAGACATAGATCATTCACATGCATGGGAATGAAATACTGTGCCTGGGACTCATGGGTTTCATTCAGTTCGAAGTTCTGATAACCCAGTATTTGAAATTTGGACCAGAAAACTCGCTTATTTTTCCCGCCTTGTTGTGATGGTGACTGGGATGGGTGTGAATCATTGGATTGGGTTGATGGATGGGATTGCATATCACTTCCACTTGATCAAGGTGCAATTTTTGAGTTAACTCCATTGGAAGAAGACCAATCATCTATTTCTATAGATTTTGATCATGTCTGAGACCTTGTACAACCTGGTATGATGCATTTCCTTAACATTTTTTTGTTTATTTACATAGTCTTCAAATGCACATTAATGGCCTCGTATCACACGAAAAATATTTTGATCATATACCTACAATCATATTATGCAGGGCACATATATGCAGTGGTTGCCTCAAAATATAGTGAATGGGGTGGTGATTACTGGTTGGCACGCTGTATAGAGGGAAAGCAAACCCTCAATATGTCCATGAGTAACGAACAACCACTTCCCAATTAGGTATATGGTTGTTAAAGGTGGATACTTGACACAGGACAAAAATGCAAGAAGGAAGGGTGGATATGTTTACAGGTATTACAAACCATGCGCAAGTGTGTATCACTTTACCAACTTAATCATTGGTACAAACCTCTAGGTACGAACAATGCCTAGCCGAAATTCATCGAAGGTACTCTACTTCTTACTAGATACAAAGCACGAGAGACTAATGGAGACCTGTTGGCACACCAACAACTCGCCTTGATTTTTGTAAAATCGAAGGGGCCCCCATGTAAATTTTTGTAAATATTTATCTTTCAGTTTTCATTTTATCATGTTTGGTAGGAAATTTTATGCTTTCCTTTCCTTGATCTTTCACTCTTGCATTACTTATTCTTTGACTTGGTTTTCATGGCCTTAAAGGTTTAGTGATCTTAGTTTGTCTCTGTCAATTTGGTTCATTGACTTCTTGGTTGATAAATGATGATTGCATGATCTTTTTTTTAACCTACCTAAATTAATTTCATGCTCTGGTTCATTCAAATTGAATTATCTTGATCTCTCGATAGTCCTTCCAAATTTTGTGCATATATTAATTTCTCGGTACTTTGACAAATCAAAATATTTTAACTGAACTCTCAATTTCAAAATCTTTATTTACATCATAAAAGAGTGTATATTGACAAATGAAATTTGAATGGTTTGTCAAAGTCAACAAGTCTTAAACATCTTGTTAAAATTCTGTCTTTCTTGTAATTCTTATTATTCTAGGTGAATTTAAAACAATTTTTGAGACTTGCTCAATTTTCAAGAAACATTATCTTGCACCCAAAGACAATTTTTGTGCTATAATCCTTGAACTTAATTTATCTTTTCCTTGGTATACAATGCTTATGAAATTCATTGTGGATGAGAAAACATCGTAATAGTTTAATTCATGCTTTGATTTTTGTGGACTTATTTGATTATTGAGGTTTAAAGAGATATTACGTATCTTATCATTATGTAAGTTGTAATATTTTCTAAAATGATATTCATATTTACTTATATAATGATGCTTACTTTTAAAACCCCACTTAATAAATTAAAACCACATTAAAGCATAAACTCATTTTAATGCACTCATGTTTTGAGGATGGAGTTTTCATTTCATATTATGAACTTTTACATTTATAACTTTCACATTCACGTGAATATTATATATATGCCAACCAAAGTAGAACATTGTTTTGCATTGGCATAAAAAATGTTGTAAAACTTTTTGAAATTTGGTAAAGTAAATTTTGGGGATTATTTATAGTGACACTTTTATTCACTTATTTTGAATCGTTTTGAACATGCAGGATCTACTAGGAATGCCACATAAGCAAGATTTTGTTATGATTTAAGGATTGTGAAGAGAGAAAAACTCCAATTTGCCATTATCCCTTGGAAAACGTATTATCCAAATTGTTAAGTGACACGCTGGACACATATTTTATTTGCCATCGTGAAGTCTTATCAAAGGATATTATTAATATTTGAGAGGCACAAGTGTAGTCCAGGAGGAGTATGAGTTTTTAAAGTTTGTGTTAGGAACCCATGTCAACCCTTCTATTTACTTTGTTAGTATATTGTTGTTGGACACATATGCTTTGTACGTCGTTCCGTAGTATTTGTTGATCCATAATTTGTCTTATTGTTGTTGGACGCATATGCTTTGTAAGTCGTCCCATAGTAATTGTTGATCCATAGTTTGTATTGGCCCATGGTTTGTATAGGCACATGGTATTGACCCATGGTATTGGCACCTAGACTTAGTATATAAGTTTGTATTGAGACCAATAAAGGTACTGTGAAGTTATTTGTATTGAGCTTGCTCAAAGAAGGTTGCCCCCTCGAAGTGGCCTGCAATCAATAAAAGTGATTCTGAGTTTTGTTATTTCTGTTATCTCATGTATTTTCATTAATTAATTGTTGCAAGTTTTTCACATCTGGTATCAGAGCACTTTCTTGGGCTCGTTGGGTGAAATTTATGCCAAAATTTGTTTTCATATCTATTGTAGCTTCGGATCTGGGAATAATCCGTATCCGCTTAACTACGGGAAGTACTTGGGAATAAGCCCTAAAACTCAGTGTGAGGAGTACCACAGGAACCCCAAAGTAGCTGGCCCATTGAGAGGACCTACCAATGAAAAGAGAAACGACCCCTACCTGATTGACTAGTTCCCACCCGTGAGGTAAACCAAGAGCTGTTGTTTGTGGCAAAGTGGTTATCAGTTTTACGTGAGTGAATCCCCTGAACTGATAGGAATCGGGACATACCTGAGGTCCATATCTATTTTCAGTTGAACCATTGCCGATCACTTCCACGCTATTGCAGATCCATCTGTTACCGATCACTTCCGCGTCGTTGTAGATCCATTTTGAAAGTCGGTTTTGATCCATTCTAAAATTCATTTGAGATCTAGCTGTTTCTTATCCATTTTGAACCGTTTTGGATCCCACCGTTTTGGATCCATTCTTAAAGCCATTTCAGATCATTTTGTTTTTTCGCCATACCTCCCTTGTTTTAACTCTATTTTCCCTAAAACTTCATTGACACCCCTGCAATCCCATTCTGCATATTTCATTCTTGAGGACCATATCCCCAATTCTACTTTCCAAAGCCAGAAATCCCACATTTGTCTATTTTTAGGGTTTGCCATAACTTCTTCAATTTTCACCCACTCGCCTCCAAATTTTTCCACCGTGTTCATTCCCTATTTCTGCTTCTTTGTCCCTCTTTGACAAATTTTCCCATTCTTTCACCCTGCTTCTGAAATCCCCATTTTTTGCTTCCCTGTCCATCAAAAAGTGTCCAAAACCTAGTCAAACCCTAATTAACCCTTCGAGTTTTTCCCAAATCCAAATTTCCCTTTACTAAATAAGCTTTTGTTTGTGTTTTTCTATCCATTCCCCCCCCCAAAAAAAAAACTCCTAGTTATGGTTGTCACCCACGCAGGAGCAAAAACTATGGAGGAAGCACTTGCAGCCATCCAAACCAAACTCTAAGATCTAGATGAAAATTTTCCCATCCTCCATCTTCAGCATTCAGCCATGAACAATCACTGACAGCAAGAATCTTTTGCAGCCAATGGGTTCTCTTCTTCCAGCAATTTCTGTGGTCTGAAGCTTGAATTTCCTTGCTTCAATGGTACTGATATGAATGGATGGATCTATCATGCAGAACAGTATTTCAGTCTGCATAATGCTTTTGATGTCCAAAAAGTTCCACTTGCATCCTTTCATTTGGAACAGGAAGCGCTTCAATGGTACCATTGGTACATCAAGGCTCATGACGAGCCAAAATGGACAGATTTTTTTCAACTCCTTTTGCAACGATTTGGTCCTAGTGCTTTTGATGACTTCATCGGATCACTCACTAAACATCATTAAAGTGGCATTGTGAGAGAGTATCAAATAGAATTTGAGAAACTATCCAATCACACAGAAGGATTGTCTGATGAATTCTAGAGGAGTTGTTTTATAAGTGGTCTTAAGGATGAAATCTGGTCAGAGGTTAAAATGTTCTGTCCCAACACAATGATGGAATTCCTAGGGTTGGCTAAGTTGGAAGAAGAAAAGATTGCATCCCAACAATGCTCCAAACCCACTTTTGTTCCCTTTTGAAATATGGGTTCTTAACGACCTCCCATCCCACCAGCTCCTCAACCAACTCCTATCAAGCATTTTTCTGCAACAAAGATGCAGGCACGCAGAGAAAAAGGGATTTGTTATAATTGTGATGATAAATTCACTCGGGGACATAGATGTGTTCAACAAAAGCTCTATCTCTTGGATATCAATTCTCCGCCTACCGATTAGAGGAAATTTGGGTAAAAAATGTGCCTCATAAAGAAAATAATAAGAAAACAATAAAATAATAGTAGAGAGAGAGTAAAAAAACTATTTTTTTGGATCGTATTTTCAACTTATCACCTTGTAGGTTTACTCAAATTCCAAGCGGGAGTACTCGTTGGATGCATAATTAAATTATGCATCCAACGAGTACCCATGTTGTATACTTTTAACAACCTCCACACCCTGAAAAATTTAAAATACATTAAAAAATGTGTTTCTAGTGAGAGAAAACATGTTTTTAATGTATTTTTGATTTTTCATGGTGTGGATGTTGTTAAAAGTATGCAACATGGTACTCGTTGGATGCGTAATTTAATTATGCATCCAATAAGTCCCCCCGCTTGAAATTTGAGTAAACCTACAAAGAGATAAGTTGAAAATATGATCCAAAAAAGTAGTTTTTATTTTTTCCCTCCAATTTTTTTAGGTGCTCCCTTTTTGAATTCTAAAGCATTTTGATTGGCTAATACATGATGAAATGGAATTTGTATTATGTTTGGAAGGCCCATTTTAAATTGAAATTTCCTCTAATCTGTTCTACAATTGGTGAAGAAACTCCAGATACAATGGATGATCAGATCAACATTCAGGAGCCGCCTATTGACCCCCCATCTCATGATGAACAACCAAAGATATCTCTCCATGCTTTATCTAGTGTCACCACCCCCCAAAAAATGTGAGTCAGGTGTTACTTCAAGAAGCTTCCTCTTACAATACTCATTGATTCTGGTAGCACTCATAACTTCATTGACCCTCGGATCGCCAAACATGCTGATTGTTTTGTCCATCCTTGCTCCAACTTTGAAGTCATGGTTGCCAATGGGGGCACCTTACCTTGGAAGGGGAAGTGTCACAATGTGCGTATCTCTCTGGAAGATTATAACCTACACTCTGACATGTTTTCCTTGTCCCTAGGAGGATCTGATGTGGTTTTCGGCGTTCAATGGTTATGAACACTTGGCCCCATTTTATGGGATTTTGATGAACTTTGGATGCATTTTTCAGTCAATGGGAAACAACACAAATTTAAGGGCTCACAACAAGGGTCTCTCTGCATCATCATTTCACATCGCCTAGAAAAGATCCTTAAGAAGAATTCACATGGTGTCATCGCTCAACTCCATTCCATTCAAATGCACCCATCAACGGACTCCCCTACTTCCTTGGTTAGATATGCAGGTGTCCTTGCTGAACCAGTGGGCTTGTCCCCTTCAAGAGACCTTTCCAGTAAGAATTTAGCTGTATCTACATCTCAGTAGGAAATGATGGCTGTTTTTCATGCAGTACAGAAGTGGAAGCCATACCTATTAGGGAATTATTTTTGCATCAAGACTGATCCCCAGGGTCTAGAAAATTTCCTGGAATAATGGGTCTCCTCCCCAGCACACCTGAAATGGATTATCCAACTCATGGGTTATGCATATGCGATCACTTACAAGAAGGGTAAGGAAAATATGGTGGCAGATGGTCCTTCTTGCACATTTGATGACCCAGTTTATCTTACAACTATTTCTCTGCTTGTTCCAAATTGGTTGCAATCTGTTCAATAGGGCTATCCCTTCTATGAAATCCATGATTCTTCATCAGTAGGGCACTCTGGGTTCCTCAAAATGTATGACTGAGAACAATGTAACTTATTTTGGCAGGGACTGAAAAATGACCATTCAACAGATGGTGGTTGACTGTGATACTTGCCAGGTCAACAAGGGTGAAACAACACTCCTTTCGGGACTACTCGAACCCTTTCCCATCTCTACATAGATTTGGACAACTATTTCTATGGATTTCCTATAAGCGCTCTAGTGGTACAATACCACATCTAAAAGGACACCATATGCAGCAGTTTATGGACAGGCACTGTCAATTATTCTTCCATACACCCTCAGCAGCTCCCCAGTTCAGGAAATTGACTCAGTTCTTCGAAACCGCGATCAGATTCTTCTCATTCTGCAGGACAATCTTCACATGGCAAGAATTTGACTAAAACAACAAGCCGATCAGCACCATTCTGAGTGCACTTTTCATGCAGTTGATATGGTTCTTCTTCATCTACAGCCTTCTAAGCAACCCTCCCTGAAACTCACAAGGCTTCAGTGGCCCGGAATGCAACCCGAGGATGCTACAGGGGAACCACTCAGGATGCTACAGGGGAACCACTCCTTCAGATTCTTCATCAATTTCCACATCTAAAGCTTTGAGGACAAAGCTTTTTTTAAGGGAGAGAGGATGTTAGGAACCCATGTTAACCCTTCTATTTACGTTGTTAGTATATTGTTGTTGGACACATATGCTTTGTAAGTTGTCCCGTAGTATTTGTTGATCCATAGTTTGTCTTATTGTTGTTGGACACATATGCTTTGTAAGTCGTCCCGTAGTAATTGTTGATCCATAGTTTGTATTGGCCCATGGTTTGTATTGACACATGGTATTGAACCATGGTATTGGCACCTAGAATTAGTATATAAGTTTGTGTTGAGACCAATGAAGGTACTGTGAATTTATTTGTATTGAGCTTGCTCAAAGGAGGTTGCCCCCTCGAAGTGGCCTGCGATCAATAAAAGTGATTATGAGTTCTGTTATTTCTGTTATCTCGTGTATTTTCATTAATTAATTGTTGTAGGTTCTTCATAATTTGCTTTTACCTTAACAAGATTGAAGGGATCAATATCTTGTTGACCATACAATAAGAGAAGAGCACAGGCTTGCAGTAACTGTGCTTCCATCTCATTTCAACAGATCTTGAGTGATTTTAGCCATGAGAATGGAGGAAACGCTGTTACATTCATGCCATATTCGGAATGCCAGAGCAGCAAACAGAAGGTGCCATTTTAATGGAGAAAGAGCCACGAATCTGATAGAATTGATTAATACAATAAAGTACTCAACCAACTTGCCATAATGGATGTATGGTTTGAAGCTGCTGATTCACCAGACTGCTAGATTATCTCTTATCTCAAACAGTTTATTTGACCACGAGGACTTATCTGCAATTTTTATGATTCCACCATATTGCCAAGAGATAGGACGTCACTGCAGGGAGTAGAAGACATGTTTTTGCAGACATCAATGTGTTAAAGGAGATCGCACCATTGAAAGTTAACCGGCCTATAAATTTCCATTATCTATGCGCAACAGTATTCAATTGTGAAAGAGGGAGATTCGTTACCTTACACTATTTTGTAATTCTCATTCAAGTTTTCATTTTCTTTTCTTAAATTTTGCGATTGTGGTTATTTCAAATATATTTTATGTGCAGGTTTGTTGGTCAATGCATTGAAGATATCAGCGTGGAGATTCAAAGGCAGGCTACAATGATAAATGGAATTAAGAAGATCAGATTCTCGTCATTTTACAGGAGGTAAAATTCGGCAGTGAACTGGGAGCGAATAAAGGCGAAAATTAAAATTTCGAGACACGGGTTTTTTGCAGAACGAGTCCATTTAGCTGTCTGAGAGGATTTTCCTCAAAACGGTGAATCATCTGGGAGATATATGAGGTGCATTGAACACATTTTATTCTAGTTGCATCCAACTAAGAAATTCGGTTGAGTTTCTGTTGGTGATCCATTGCCTATTTAAACACTAGCAATTCTCTAGAGCAGGAGGGGGGGAGAACACTCCAGGAAACTGAATGAATTTAATCTTTCATTTTTTTTTGTATGTCTCTCTGATGTTGGAGGAGGCTCTGTAAAGAATATAGGGAACTATTTTCCTATAATCTCTATTGTTTTCTCCGATGGTTTGATTTCCTTGACATCTGAGAGTAATAGCATTCTATACAGTATCATATTATATTCTGCGTTATGTTAGATGTTTCTTGAACTTCTTCTGAAGATTGAAGTAATTGCTGAACTTCGGAGGCTTTGGTTAATTCTGTGAATATCATTTTACTAATGTTGTATTGTTTACTGTTAAAACTCTTTCGCCATTTAGTAACTTACATATTATACCTTGCTAATGTGTGTTAAGTCATCACTAGAGAAGTCGAATTATATGTTAATCTGGAATGTGAATAATTTATTCAGCAGTTGAAATCAACGAATGGTTTTTGTTATTTCGATTTTGTATATATTTCCATGTTTCGAGAAGCGCATATTTAGTTTAGATTATTGGTTTCTGGTTTAATTCCTATTATGATAATTTTTTGCAGGAGATTTTTATCTGTTGTGAAATGATTAATGATTCACTTCTTTATTTGGAGACTTTTCTACCAATTCTGAAGTATCAATTATTTTCTTTGTTTTAAACCATAGATCAATACTAGAATTCATGCTCTTGGCCAAGATAGATATATCATCATTTAGGCTATCATAAACTAGAATTAGGAGCTACTAATTTTCTGCATTTAGTATAAAACAATCTTTAGAATTAGATAGTCATTAGTCTAAATTTCTCTGATTTGTTAGCAGTTTTATTTGAGTAAATTTGGCACACACTCACCTTAGAGAGACTCTCTATTTTGAGAACACATCATACAAGCAGTAGGGCCTTGATCCTATGAATGAAAATTACCTTAAACACATACAAGATTGCATTAAGTCGAGTGTGCGGGTTGTCTTTCCGTTAGTTGGCCTGTTGATGTATATGTAACTTCGGAATGTATTTCATATATGTATATTATACTCCTATAGAGATGGTATTATTCCTCTATACAGAAGTGGTTGTATTCCTATAGAGATGTTATTATTCCTCTATACGAAAGTGTCGTCATTTATATTGTAAGTGTCGTAACTTATACGTGATGGGTTATTAGACCACCTTGTTGGGGTCGACCCTGTATAAGTCATGTGGGTCGAAGGGTTATTAGACCACCGTATTGGGGGTCGGCCATGTGGGTCGAAGGGTTATTAGACCACCCTATTGGGTGTCGGCCCAATCAGCATTATGTTATGTGGTTAAGTTAAGGCCAACCTAGTAAAGGTTATTAGGCAAGTCAAGTCAAGTATAAATAGAGTGCGGGAGGGCACTCTATTTGATCACTCATTATTCTCTCACACAATCTTTGGAGAGTGGCGCACTTGTGGAGGAGGAGAAGCTGCTGCTAGGATATGTATCTCCCTTATGCTTGGGTTGTATCATTTCTCTATCTATCTCTGAGGAAGTTATTGGGGTTTTTCACCTTTATGGTTTTCCCCAAGTAAACTCTGTGTCTCTTGTGTGCTTGTATTATTGTGTCCATGATTGATATGCTGTAGATATGCTGTACATGTTGTTCTCTCAGTTAAGATCCTAGATTAGATTGAAGTAAATTCTGAAAAACTAACATGGTATCAGAGCTAGCCTGAAAGAAGGCATGGTATGGCATGTATGACACTTATTGCACTTGCGATGCTTGGGATTGATATAGCAAAAACCAGTCATCGTAGCACTTTCGCTATAAATCCATTTTGGAAATTTTTTTGGATCTGAAACTTCTACAGGTCGAATATCAGATCCCCATGTACCTTGTGTCCAAAGGACAACCTCTAATTAATTGTACTTTGTGATTTATGATCTATACAATATAGGGTTTCTGCCTCTTCTAGGTCTCAGTCATAAAAAGGTGACCTTGGAAAAAAGGTCATAACTTGGGCTAGGAACCTCCAAATGAAATTTTGTAAAAAGTGACAGGTATTTGACGGACTGTAGCTTCTCAGGTAACTTTTTTAAAGGCCAAAATTGAACCAGTGACACGTGGCACGCCGTACAAGTTCGCTCACCTTTTTTTATCCCATAAACAGGTCACGTTGTGACACTTGGAATAAATCTCTCTCAAAGAATCCATTTGAGGTCAGACCTATGGGGTTGGAAAGCTGACAGGTCAGGCTATCGCAAAAAAAAATTTCAAACCATGTGGATCGAAAAGTTCAGAGTTAAACTAGAATCAATCAAGTACATATTTCTGTCACAACAGAATTATTTTTTAGCACCTTCATTCATGGCTTCCGGAATTTAGGGTTTCAGAGAAAGTTGGAATTTTTGTAATCGGAGACCAAGGATGAATGCTACTCATCAAAATTGAAATTGAGAGACCAATATCAGAATTTTTGGTTGGGCAGAAGGCCGGGCTTGATCAGACCCTAGTTCGGGACTTTGATCAGAAAAGTGGAAAATAAGGGCTTTTGTAAAAATGGGAATTTTTGAAATCTGTGACCATGGCTGGAAGCTCCTCAGAAAAATAGAATCTTAGAGCTTTGGATCGAACCTTTTGATTGGGAAGAAGGGTGGGATTTATCAAACCCTAGTTCGGGATCATGTCTAGTGAATCCAGAAGTTTCAGAGGCAAATTTGAGGGGTGAAACTTTGCAGTTTTCAAATTATGAGTATACTAGCTTGATCAGCTCATCAAGGCGCATACTTCTATCCTTTCGGAAGTTTGAATTTTTAGGGTTTCTCTGACAATCCCAGATCCAGTTCCCGCAAATCAAGTGGATTGGGTTAATCCTAGAAGAGAATGGATTGATCACCTGCATAAGTGAAGAAGTTCCTGTTTCAGAGGGAGATAAGGCTAAGGCCTTACATAAGAAGATTACAAGCAATCTCGACAGGTATGGCTCATGCATGTATGTTTCATGATTAAGTTTATGATATGTTTGTCTTTATGTTATTACGGTTAGTACAATCTTGATTAAATTTAGACTTTCCGTATCACCTTAATAAAATTATGAATGCATGATAGAAGATATTCATTGATTAGGGTGTTGACACTTATGATTGTACTAATGCATTATGGTGTTGTATGGGGTTTATGTTGTCCGCTAACATGAAAGGTACACCAAGAAAGACAAATCATGTTCTAGTTCAAGAACATATGATCATGATGACATGAGGACAAAGATTCATCCATTGTCATGAATCACTTAGAAGATCTATTTGCGAGGTATGTATAACTTGGTTCTATAATAGTTAACATATGAGATATGCAGGTTACTAGCACAAGTCATTGAAGAGAACAAGAAGACATCATGTGGGTATGTTAGACATAACTAGCTAACATACCAATCCAGGTATGTTTTTCCTATATCAAGGTAGAATCCTACCTTGTGTTAGGATCCCCTATATAAGTATACATGGCATGATTGATAATGATTATTCATGGGTTTGAGTAATCACGGGTTTATGAATATTATGTTTCTTACTTTAATTTATTATATGACTAACCATAAGAGTCCTTGAATACTAATGTTTATTATTTCTATTTGAAATGATCATGACTATATCTGTTTAAGATTATTGTGTTTTGATAGTATTAAGATTATACTAATGAATGTGTGATTATGTATGAGACCTCGAGGATAACACAATGATGATACTAATAAGCATGCATAGTGATTAAGGATGGATATAAGTTCAGGGATAGGTAATTAAGAAAGCAAAGATCAAGAGGGAGAACACTCCAGTTTTTCCTGCAAGGAAGCAAAGATCAAGAGGGAGCACACTCCAGTTGTTCCTGCAAGGAAGCAAAGATCAAGAGGGAGCACACTTCAGTATTTTTTGCAAGGATGCAGATAATCAGAGGGAGTTGACCACTTCTCACAATCCACATCAGAATGGAGTTGCAGAAAAGAAGCAAAGATTGAGAGGGAGTCAACCCAACAAACAAACAAAGATAAGTATTTGAATTATCATTCCTTGCATATTTTATTGTTTAAATAATACTGCTCAATAATGTATATACTCATGTTCCTAGAATTAGGTTGTGTATTATGCATGTTAGAATAGTTGCATTGATGAACAATATACTACTAATATACATGGGTAAGTGGCCTATGGCACTGTACAACATTCCATTGCTACTTATCTAGAATGAAACCTCTTTGCTGACATGTTGGGATTTGTGCACACTCCTAACAATGTTCTGGTAGAGATTGGAAGGCATCTAGAAAGTTACGGCATATGGATAAATGTTGTATTGAAGCATAGGCTAAGATAATCGAATGACTGTATGACATATTTCTTTGTGTGTAAGAATTTGTTCTGAAAACTATGAGATCTTTTCTAATCATGCAATTTAACTTGTTGTGTAGGAAAGATCGTATACCATCACCTACAAAAGAAGGACTACAACATTTGTTCAGCAACAAAGTTATCTATTGAAAATATTGAAGATATTGAAGTTCCTAAGATCTGGGAAGAATGCCATGATCAAGGAGTACTAGTCGATCATGAAGATGTTTGGGATGCAGTCCCAAGACCTGAAGGGGAGTCTGTAGTGACTTCCAAGAGGATCTACAAGATCAAGCATGCTGCAGGTGGTAGCATAGAGACTTTTGCTCCTGTAGCCAGATACACTTCCATTAGATCTGTACTTGCTCTGGCTGCAGTGGTGAAATGGAAGATACACCAGATGGATTTCAAGACAGCTTTCTTGAATGGTGTAGTTGAAGAAGAAGTGTATGTGGAACAACCACTTGGTTCTGATACACATGACATGGATTCATATATGTTTAGAACTTGGTATGGTAGGATAGACAGCTTTCTATTCAGTTTGGGCTTTATCAAGAGTAAAGCGGATTCCAACCTTTACTACAAGGTTGAGGAAGGCAATCCAGTGCTACTAGTTTTGTATATGGATGACCTGTTTATTATAGGTGAAGATAGATTGATTGTCGACATGCAGCGGAAGCTTGCTGCTGAGTTTGAGATGAAGAACTTGTGGATGATGCACTATTTTCTAGGTATGGAGGTGTGGCAGATTGCAGATGGAATCTTCCGTGCACAAGGGAAGTATGCAGTAGAGATCCTGAAGAGGTTCAGGATGATGGACTGCAAGGCCATGGCCACACCTATGGCATCGAACCTGAAGCTTCTTTGTGATTCTTCATCTAAGCCGATTGATGTCACTATGTATCGTCAGATGATTGGGTCCTTGATGTACTTGACGAACACGAGACCAGATATTTGCTTTGCGGTGAACACATTGAGCCAGCTCCTGACGGATCCGAGAGGTGTTCACTTGGTTTTTGTAAAGCATATTCTGAGGTACCTGAAGGGTACAGTTGATTATGGGCTCAAGTAAGAAGAGAATCAAAAGTTTAACCTACAAGGTTATGATTGATTCAGATTAGGCAGGAAGTGCTGTAGATAGGAAGAGCACATCCGGGTGCTGCTTCAGTATGGGATCAAGTGTGATCTCTTGGTTTAGCAGGAAGCAGTCCTACGTAGCACTGAGTACAACCGAAGCGGAGTATGTTGCGACGGATGAGCAAGTTGCAGATATATTGACCAATTCGTTGGCTAGAGTGCAGTTTGAGTAATTCAGAGAGAGGCTTGGTGCACTTCAGATTGAGGTTCCTTCCAAAGGGAAGTGATGACTCCGGAAGATGCAGATGCACATGAGATTTTCTGACATGGTTGATGTGTTCTCCCATGGTCGTGATGTAATTGCTGAGCCATTCTCACATGGTGGTAGATGTGTTCTCCCATGGTGTAGATGTAAGGGCTGAAGCCATTTTTCACATGGTGGTAGATGTGTTCTCCCACGGTGAAAAAGTAAGGGCTGGAGCCTTCACCGAATGGTGGTAGATATGTTCTCCCATGTCAGTGGTGTAAGTGCTGGATGATGTGCATCTAGGATGTGCTTCGTGGACGATGAGATGATCTGAAGAGGACGATGTTATGATGATCAGTTGGATCATTTATGTATGTATGCATCATGTTGGATGTTGGATATGATCAGTTGGATCATTTATATATGTATACATCATGTTGGATGTTCGATATGATCAGTTGGATCATTTATATGTATGTATGTACGCATCATGTTGGATGTTGGATATGATCAGGTGGATCATGTATATGTATATGCATCATGTTGGATGCTTGGACTATGTATCTGTGTATGTATCAGGTGGATACATTGTATGATCAGGTAGATCATGTATGTTGATATGTATCAGGTATGATCAAGTGGATCAGGTATTTGTAGATGTATCAGGTGGATACATTGTATGATCAGGTAGATCATGGATGATGATATGTATCAGGCAGATATTGTGTATGCATCAAGTGGATGCATTATATGATCAGGATAATCATGATGACGAGCTTCAGGATGTTGCTCCAGATGATATGTATCAGGACGGTACAGTGATGATGATCAGTATGATCATGAGCATCAGGATGATGCTTCGTGCGATGATGATCAATTAGATCATGAGTATCAGGTTGATACTTAGAGGTCAGAGATGATAGGTGGCAGGTTGTGAAAATAGCATGTAATCAGTCCTCATAAATCCGATAGGTTGAGCTGTGTGCTCGTAATCAGTCCTAGGATGAGGTATTGCTATGTAGTATGTAATCAGTCCTCAGAGATCCGATAGGTTGAGCTGTGTGCTCGTAATCAGTCCTGGGATGAGGTATTACTACGGAGACATGTAATCAGTCCTAGAGATCCGATAGGTTGAGACATGTGCTCGTAATAAGTCATAGGATGCTCTTTATAGATCTTGCTAGTCATGTTGCGGGACAAAAATGTTCCTGGGTTGATCTTTAAAGGTATTGTCTATTCACATGTAATCAGTCTTGGAGATCCGAGAGGTTGAGCTGTGTGCTCATAATAAGTCCTGGGATGCTCTTTAGAGATCTTTCCAATCATGCCGTGGCACATAAATGTTCCTAGGATGCTCCTTAAAGGTATTGCGAAGGGGATGCATGTAATCAATCCTGGGAGATCTTGTTGGTCATGCTTAGGCACATAAATGTTCCTGGGATGCTCTTGTCAGGTATTGCATTAGCACATAAAATTAGTCCTGAGAGACCACCTCTATTAGACTATTCACATAGATGATGAAGACCTACAGGTGGTGGGCCTACATCCAGTATGAAAAAGGATTGGCTCTGTAGAACTTCCTATGACGAGTAGATTCAGAGATTGATTGAGATAGCAACAGCAGTGATGATGACGATGACTCGATGACGATTATCCACTGACGATGATCCAGAGAAGAAGACTTGTGCTAGAAGACCTGTGTCAAGAAATACCTTCTTAGTTAAGAGGGAGTGTTGATGTATATGTAACTTCAGAATGTATTTCATATATGTATATTATACTCCTATAGAGATGGTATTATTCCTCTATACAGAAGTGGTTGTATTCCTATAGAGATGTTATTATTCCTCTATACGGAAGTGTCATCATTTATATTGTAAGTGTCGTAACTTATAGTTGATGGGTTATTATACCACATTGTTGGGGTCGGACCTGTATAAGTCATGTGGGTCGAAGGGTTATTAGACCACCCTATTGGGGGTCGTCCATTTGGGTCAAAGGATTATTAAATCACCCTATTGGGTGTCGGCCCAGTCAGCATTATGTTATGTGGTTAAGTTAAGGCCGACCTAGTAAAGGTTATTAGGAAGTCAAGTCAAGTATAAATAGAGTGCGGGAGGCACTCTATTTGATCACTCATTAATCTCTCACAATATTTGGAGAGTGGCACACTTGTGGAAGAGGAGAAGCTGCTACTAGGAGATGTCTCTCTCTTATGCTTGGTTTGTATCATTGCTCTATCTATCTCTGAGGAAGTTATTGGGGTTTTTCACCTTTATGGTTTTCCCCAAGTAAACTCTATGTCTCTTGTGTGCTTGCATTATTGTGTCCATGATTGATATGTTGTAGATATGTTGTACATGTTGTTCTCTCAGTTAAGATCCTAGATCAGATTGAAGTAAATTCTGAAAAAATTAACATGGCCTATGACAGTTTTCCTAGCCAATAAGACCATCATTATAAGAGATGATCCGGAGGTCTTGGTTGTATGATAATAGGTGGGATCTAGCATGATGAGGTATGTTACATAATTTTAATACTATACTATTTATACTATTTGTAATTGAATATTGATATATGCTCAATTTTCTCATGTATGTTGTTTATGAATATTTCAATTTTGTGTTCTTGATATGCCAAATTTACATTTATGTTGTTTATAAATATGCCAAATTTCTCTTCTATGTCAAGTTTATGAATATGCCAATTTTTACATATGATCAATGGGATTGGGTAGAGTTAGATGAAAATGCCACTTTTTTTTACCGTCCTAACCCTTTATTGCATCCCTACTTCACATCATTTCACTCCCTAACATCCCTATCCTAACTTCCCTAAAGTCTTCAACAACTTGGCCATCCAAAACATGGTACAAGAACATTTTAAGGACTGTCAAACACAAGTAATTTCCAGCTATAATGATGTTGATTTTTACAGTGGTATGCAAGTAAAATTTGACTTTGGAAATTGTAAAAGAAACTTGGTTTTTCCTCCATAGCTTGTTTTCCATACATCTGTGACTTTTATTATCACTTGGCATCGATTGGGAATATCTTTGGATTGGAAAACCTTTCATTACTTGGCTACTCGTTATATGGTCTACTAGTTTCTAGTTGAGTGAGACTAACAAATATAATGATATAAACCTAATGATTTCATAAACCATAGTTTGTGTAAATTTATAAACCCTATTTTTTAGGTTTATGGTTTGTAGTTCGTGAAACCCTAGTTTTTTTTCTATTTCCTCCTCCAAGTCTAACCTTTAATTTTGTGATCCTTTCCAAGCCTATCCTATCTATCCTCTTTACAATTCTAATAAAACCCTAGTTTGCAAAATGGACCTACAAGACAACACCTAGGCCATGGGACCAGCGGAGAGGGGCACCCCTAACACTATCCCAATGTCCTGAATCCAATGGCATCGACGGTTTGTTGATTTGAGCCATGATCTTTATTCTATGGCTCGTTCCGTCTTGCATCCAAAAGGCCTTCAAGGACACCTGCTGGATAACTACTAGGGGCATAGAATTCCAACCATGCAACAAAACTGGGTTCCGGGGAGTCCTGCAAGTGTGTTTAGGAAGGTTCCATTTGGGAATGCTAGCCATAAGTTCCCGGTGGATGATTTTGCAAAGTTGACCCCCATGTGCAAACATTGCACACTCCCTTACTAAGCAAAACCCTAGTTTCGAAAATGGACCTACAAGATGACACTTGGGCCATGGGATCGACGGAGAGGGGCACCCCTAGCACTATCCCGATGTACTGAATCCAACAGCATCAACGGTTTTTCGATCTGATCCACGGTCATCATTCTATGGCTCGTTCTGTCTCGCATCCAAAAGGCCTTCATGGACACCTGCTAGATACCTACGAGGGGCATAGAATTCCAACCATGCAACAAAACCGAGTTTCGAGGAGTCCTACAAGTGTGTTTAGGAAGGTTCCAGCTGGGAACGCTAGCCATAAGTTCCTGGTGGATGATTTTGCAAAGTTGACCCCCGTGTGCAAACATTGCACACTCCCTTACTGAGCAAAACCCTAGTTTTGAAAATGGACCTACAATATGAAAACTAGACCATAGGACTAGAGGAGAGGGGCACCCTTAGCACTATCCCGATGTCTTGAATCCAACGGCATTGACGGTTTGTCGATCCGAGCCACGGTCATCATTCTATGGCTCGTTTCGTCTCGCATCCAAAAGGCCTTCATGGACACCTACTCGATACCTACCGGGGGCATATAATTCCAATTGTGCAACAAAATCGGGTTCCGAGGAGTCCTGCAAGTGTGTCTATGAAGGTTCCAACTGGGAATGCTAGCCATAAGTGCCTGGTGGATGATTTTTCAAATTTGACCCCTCTGTGCAAAAATTGCACACTCCCTTACTAAGAAAAACCCTAGTTTCGAAAATAGACCTACAAGATGACACTTGGGCCATGGGAAACTTTTAAAAGGAGAAAATAAAAACTAGTCAAAATCCTTCCAAGAATTTTAAAAGGAGAAAAATAAAAACAATATGTAATGAATGAGACGTGCCTTGAACTTTCTGGTTGAACAAACAAACAAGGTGGGTGATGGAAAGAGCCCATCTACCTAAGAAAATCCTCCATTCTAACCTACCATGAATGGCCAATGTACAAGACGCTCATAACAACAGACCGCCGCCTCCTCGTCAACTCCAAAACCGATCACTAAGCTCGGGATATTTCTCGCCAAGTGTCCATGTTCTACGCTAGCCTCTCATGCCCCTAATCTCAAAATTAATTGTGAAGTTAATGTTCGTGGAACACATCGCTTCAAATGTATAACCATTTTGATTACCTCTCGGCCAGGTATTACATTCTGCTTCCTGGGGAAGAAACTATGGCCAGAAATATTAAGGAGTAGTTGATCTATTCCATTACTTGACTCTCAGCCAATAGCTTGCGTCTCTTGGGAATTTACTCCATACTGCTGAGGAAAAGAAGATAGGAGACCATGCTCAAAAGGATTTGGCAAGCATTTCATTCTAGGCCGAGCTATTCCATTTATTGCCGAGGCATTTGAGGCCAAAAAGGATCTAGTAAGCATTCATTTTTCAAAAGTGGTTCAGAGGCTTTTGCATCTTGGAAGTGACCAAGAGTATCTTGCAGTGTGATAAGTATGCATTTTATGTTTCAACGAATTCAAATATGACTCAGAGTCTCTTGCTTTGTGGGTCATTTACTGAGGTTTTTCGTTTTACATTGCATTTCTATTGGCTATGTACTTCAACAAAGTGGTTCCAAATAGATGCATGGATGTGGAAGTTTTGTTTTCCATCTTTGTCTCAAGTATGAGAAGGCATGGCCATATCAGGCTCTTTAGGAATTGAAACATAGTATGATACAATCCTTAGGTATGGATTTCAATTAAAATTTTATCCCCATTGTGCTTTCTTAATGTGAAAAGCTTCCCCTCCATTAAGAGTATTCTCAAGCAAAAATATCCTTTCCAAGCCTATCCTAGTTTTATTATGCAGTGTGTAGTTCATGAAACCCTAGTTGGTTTGTAATTTGTAAGTGTAGCTTAGGCATATGGTTGTTGGCTTATACTTTAGTACAAGAATAATATAGCCTGTGATATCTAGACACATAATGTTTTATTAATGCTGCAACATGTTCAAATGTAGCATATGTAGAGTTTGATATACAACGAATGATTAAGTCACTTGAAGTAGACCCATGTGTAGTTGTTGAAACAACCAATGCAATAGTTTCTTTGAAGGAAACTAAGCAAAACCCTAGTTTATGAAATGAATGCACAAAGAAGTCCCTGGGCCATGAGAACATGAGGGATAGGCCCCCCTAGAGGTAATTGCACTCCAAGAGATCAATGGAGTCGACGGCTCGACGATCCGACCTCCGGTTTCTGAGTTATGTCGAGTTGCAAGTCGCATGAAAATGTCATTCAGGGACACTTGGTGACTTTCAGTTCGGGAGCAAAAAAGCAAATGGAGGAGGAAGACTGTGTGCCATTGGCTCCTGCAAGTGTGTATGGGCAATGTCGATGTGGGAACACTGCCAACACTAGCTCAGTGGAGGGTTTTATAGAGTTGACCCACCAGTGTGAGAGTTGCATTGAAGGAAACTGAGCAAAACCCTAGTTTACGAAATGAATGCACAATGAAGTCATTGGGCCATGAGAACACGGGGGAGATGCCCCCCTAGAGGTAATCGCATACCAGGAGACCAACGGAGTCGACGGTTCGTCAAACTGACCTCCAGTTTCCGAGTTATGTCGAGTTGTAAGTCACATGAAAATGTCATTCAGTGACACTTGGTGACTTTTGGTCCGAGAGCAAAAAAGAAAACGGAGCAGCAAGATAGTGTGCCGTTGTCTCCTGCAATTGTGTATGGGAAATGACTATGTTGGAACACTGCCAAGACTGGCTCATTGGAGGGTTTTGCAAAGTTGACCCACCAGTGCGAGAGTTGCATTGAAGGAAACTAAGAAAAACCCTAGTTTACGAAATGAACGCACAATGAAGTCACTGGGACATGAGAACACAAGGGTGAGGGCCCCCTAGAGGTAATCGCATGTCAAGAGACCAACGGATTCGATGGTTCGTCGATCCGACATCCAGTTTCCGAGTTATGTCGAGTTGCAAGTTGCATGAAAATGTCCTTCATGGACACTTGGTGACTTTCGGTCCATGAGCGAAAAAGCAAACGGAGCAGCAAGATTGCATGCCGTTGGCTCCTACAAGTGTGTATGGGAAATGACGATGTGGGAACACTGCCAACACTGGCTCGGTGGAGGGTTTTGCAGAGTTGACCCACCAATGCGAGATTGCATTGAAGGAAACTGAGCAAAACCCTAGTTTATGAAATGAATGCAAAATGAAGTCATTGGGCCATGAGAACACAAGGGAGAGGCCCCCCTAAAGGTAATCGCATGCCAGGAGACCAATGGAGTCGACGGTTCATTGATCTAACCTCTGGTTGCCGAGTTATGTCGAGTTGCAAGTGGCATGAAAATGCCATTCAGGGACACTTGGTGACTTTCGGTCCGGGATCGAAAAAGCAAACGGAGCAGCAAGATTGCGTGTTGTTGGCTCCTACAAGTGTGTATGGGAAATGTCGACGTGGGAACATTGCCAACACTAGCTTGGTGGATGGTTTTGCAGAGTTGACCCACTAGTGCGAGAGTTGCATTGAAGGAAACTGAGCAAAACCCTAGTTTACTAAATGAATGCACAATGAAGTCACTGGGCCATGAGAACATGAGGGAGAGGCCCCCCTAGAGGTAATTGCATGCTAGGAGACCAACGGAGTTGATGATTCATCGATCTGACCTCTGGTTTCCAAGTTATGTCGAGTTGCAAGTCGCATGAAAAATGTCGTTCAGGGACACTTGGTGACTTTCAATCCAAGAGCGAAAAAGAAAATGGAGTAGCAAGATTGTGTGCCATTGGCTCTTGCAAGTGTGTATGTGAAATGCCGATGTGGGAACACTGCCAACACTAGCTTGGTGGAGGGTTTTGCAGAGTTTACCCACCAATGCGAGATTGCATTGAAGGAAACTGAACAAAACCCTAGTTTACGAAATGAATGCACAATGAAGTCACTGGGCCATGAGATCACAAGGGAGACGGCCCCCTAGAGGTAATCGCACGCCAGGAGACTAATGGAGTTGACGGTTTGTCAATCTGGCCTCTAGTTTCTGAGTTATATCGAGTTGCAAGTCGCATGAAAATGTCATTTAGGGACACTTGGTGACTTTCGGTCCGGGACACGTGTTGACTTTCGGTCCTCCTAGGGTTTCTATTTTTTAAGGCTTATATAATTTCCTTCTTGACAGCGCACCTCTTATACCATGTTAAAATTTTGATACTTGATCTAGATAAATGCTTTATACCAATTTTGATACTTGATCTAGTTAAGAATAACAATGCATAAGAGACACAACATTTGATCCTGGGAAACCCTCATGAGGAAGAAAACCTATCAACCTTTCTTAGAATAATTATGTTTAGAAAACAAGTACAATGAAACCATGAACAAACCCTAACCCTCAAGGGTTTCACCACATGAAAAAACCTTAATGACACATGACAACATGTGTACTTATCTATATTGAGATGACCTCCAAACCATAAGGATATCCAAGCATATCCTTCCCAACCAACAATAGAAGGAACTTTATTTCTCGAATCCCATGGTAATGTTTGTTCCTTTCACCAATGTTGCTTTGAGCACTTGTATGTAGTTGCTCATATGTAGTGTTGAATCTAACCGTATAATCAAATATTGGGCATTGATGAAATGTGTAGCATGTATTGCACTTACTTTTATTAAATTACACTTGAACATTAACTTAACTTGTAATTTAATCATCCAAACTCAGAAATTTTAATTAGACCTATCCAATTAGTGTGCATGAGTGAGTTCATTGAAACCTTGAAATACATTGTATTGCACTTAGTTTTGTTAAATTACACGAGCAAGAAATTTGACTTAACTTGTAATGATCATCCATAATCACAATTTTTAATTAGATATCCAATTAGTGTGAATGTAGTCAATTCGTTGAAACTTTTAAATATAATAGTTTGTTCTTTTGACATAGTGCATTCATAAGTAATAGATAATCCACACAAATCAACACAATAGATTGTCACAAGAACACATGGAAACCGAAGAACAAATACAAAGTGAAATGTATCATTCATTTATAAGTGAAATGTCAATGTACATGTCTCCAAAAGTACATGCACAATGAAGTCAATGTACATGTATCCAAAAGTTCATATATCCAAAAGTACATATATATCCAAAAGTATACAAAAGTACATGTATCCAAAACTATCCAAGCCACATGTACATGTATCCAAATGTACATATATCCCATAAGACACATCAAAACTCAAGATTCCTCTTGTTCTTTCCTGACATTGATCCTCTAGGAACATCTCTAGGATCAGTGTGCGTCTCTGGATCCTGCAAATTAAATATCAATTGTTAGATTCAACTAACTATGTACTAATACATTAGCTCAACAATTATCAACATGTGCATGGAAATTGCATGAAACACTTGGTCACTAATGGACATCTCACCTCAACGAGAGATTGTGACAAAGGGGATTGCGTTCCTTGTGTAGCAGATGGAGTTGTTGGTTGAACATCCAGGATGGTCGCAACCATGGCTGAACCAGGGGGGGCAGGAACTACTCCTGCTGGTGGTGGCTACAATCACAAAATGTTGAAATAGTTAAACATGCATGAATAAACAACAGACACCAATAATAAACTATGTAAAAATCATGTTGAAATAGTTACATACCTATGTATGACTTGTTGCCATTGCAGATGCAGCACTGACTGCTGCATCAACCATCGATGCGAGGTTTGCAATATACAACTCTTGTTCCTGATGCAGTAAACATGCAATTCAAACATTAACAAAAACGATTTATGCACTGGATTTCAAGTTAACCAACAAATATCATCGAAGGATGTACATTAACATGGTATCAGTAAGCCCATGGTCGTGGGAAGCTAGAGTCTTGCTAGAAGTAGGCCACCTCATATATACATGACCCTGGTTCACGAATGGCCTAGGAGGAGATACAAATCCATGCAATGGTCCATATTTTTCAGTTGGTGCCTACAATCAGCAAGTGTTCATGTTGTTAGACATGCATGATTCAACGAACAGACATGTATTTTAAAAATGACATTTTTAATTGTTTACCTCGAGCCCAGATGTTTCCTCGGACGATACGACCATGGATGCTACCTCCATATTATCTTTCCCTAGTGAAGCATATGCCATCTGCAAGTTTAATAATTGTAAATATTAGACCGTAGATATAATTAGTGAACTAACATGTAAAGTCTGTGGAAATTAACAAATTAACAAGTATTAAAAAACTGAAATTTTAAAATGTTTACCTTGGTGTGAGATGCGGCAATGGGTGTTATATAAGAGGCGCCTTCCAACTGGGTAGCATCATGAATCCCTCCACCAACGACGAGAACAGTGGATGGAATGTCATGCCCCCCTATAGAGTCTAGAACATCTAACTTTGGGGTGTCGCTGCTGGCATAAAGCATCAACTGCAAGTTCACAAAATTAATATATTAGCTCAAACTATATATATGTGTACAAAGAGGAAAATAAATGAAGAATTTATTACAATTAACCATCTACATACCTCACTCAAAAACCCACTGAAGGAAACATCTAAGGCAAGACCATAGCAAGGACAACCACACGATGTGCACTCGTGAGGCTCAATACTAGGCTGGGGATGTGCCGATGGTCCTGCACTAGTGGATGGTCCTGCACTAGATGATGGTCCTACATGGTGACGACTTGGTGTATGTACCACACCAGGGAAATATGTCCCTTCCTCACCCATATGCTTAACCATAGTGCCATGGCAAACAACCGCCCATGCCAAACTTAGAAACGCATCATGTGTCTGTGGAATAACACTATGTGTAGGTGGGACATCTGACCCAGGAAACTACCTGCGAGGTGCAGGGATAGGGCGATCAAGGTCTCAAAGCCTCACATTGGGTTGGTTTTGGGGCATCCCCCCACCGATCCCCTAAAACTGCAAGATATCAAAATAGTTTACGTGTTTATGTAACACAAACTCTACATACATCTTTCGAAGGAAATATAGGGGAATTTCCCTATTGTTATGTGGTGGCATATAAAAAACCATGTACTATCTATCCATCCAGTTATCAACAAATGGTTGAAATGTGCACCACTCAATAGAGATATGAGGCCTGTTTGCATTTGCGATTTCCCCTGAACGAGGGTCCTTAAACAATGCAAATATGATCTCTTTGGATATTTTCAACTTTTTTATTGCAGTGTAGTCTATCCCATCAGCATATTCTTGTCTTTTTATTTCTCTATATGATGTAATATCATATAGTACAATGCTTGATTGTGAAATGGTCTCAACAATTGCATCCAGAGTTGATGCAAGTGAGCGACGAATCCTGTCACCACCACTAAAAGCCACACTAATGCCCCTCAAGTAGGAAATCTCAATCAGTATCTCAACATTTGTGTCCATAGCCGCAACTGCAATAAAAACATCAATACGAAAATCATTAGAAACATATACATGGTATATAATGACGTCTCTTCAAAATTGAAAATGTATTAAATCAAACTCAAGTAAGCAATTTAATGGCATTCACTTACATACATTTAAAACTTAAAATTAAACATTTAACAATTAAAAAGTAAGTTTCGTTCAACTTCTTTCTAGAAGTTAAGGCACTTATTAACCCTCATTGGTGACTTTTCCATGCACACTTGGGTTTAAACTTCTTAGAATTTACGAGTGTTATTTTGACATGTTTTGGCCTTTACGTCCCTTGCAGAAAACAATATTTCCATCAACTTCATAAGCTAACATTAAATTTATTGATTTCAACATATTACGCCTTGTGGTTAGAGGGGAGGACAAAGTGGCATGGAATGAAATGGATATGTATGACTTTGTCTTTCCAATATGATTACATATACGTGAGATGACTATCAATGATTAAGATGTTGAATAATCAACTAGAGATTGTGACTAGAATGACAATAACAACAATTCCAACTTAATAAGATATCGCAAGTGGAATATGACAGTGTTGTCTCAGAATTATCACATATATTTATTAATGATCCAAGTATTATGATATGTGATTGATATGACAAGATGGTTGATTAGGAGGATGAATATTAAGTTGAGATAGAACACTAAATTTAAATGTCACAATCCTAGGATTGTGACTACATTCAGTTAATGAATAAGTAAGAATAGGATATGACTTGTTAGGCTTAGAAAGATGGTTAAGGTAACATACTCGGGGGCATGTCAGGTGCTAAAACTCAGACCCGTTTCTTAAACACAGTCTTTAAGAGGGATGGAAGTTTAGGATAGATGTAGGGTTAGGACAACATCCAAGGGAAGAAGGGTCGATATAGGTAAGAATGTTAGAAGGGTTTTAGGATAGGTTTCTAGGAGTAGTTACTAGGTCAGGGCCGCAGGTCTTTCTGAGTGTAGATTAGGATTGTTGGATATGTAAACGACATGGGAGAGGGACTATTAGGATATGTGAGGCAAGAAAAGGGGTGATACAGGGCTGCCACCGATCCTCTAAATATCATTGACTCGATCATGGTTGGGAACACTCTCACAACACACTCTAGGTAGTTCATGGGTGTTCACCATTTCCATTGTTCTATAAACATGGAAACCAACCAAAAGTGAGATGGGAAAATGTAGAAATTGTGGACTAGAATACAATTGGTTGTAGATGAGCTTAGAGACTCAACATGTAGAAATATATTACCCATTGTTTTTACTATTTTAAAAAACGGTTGATAAACCTAGTGATGCAGGGGCATAGACTGTTTGAGTAAAGTCATTTATGACTTTGCTAGGTCAAGTGAACTTACAGAGACCTAGGGTCTCACATGTTTCTAATTTGCTTTATTTTGTTGAGAGGTTGAATAAAGAGGATAAGGATACTAGATCCTTTTCCCAATGTAAACGATAGGGTTAGTTGAGCATTTCCAGAATTGTAGCATCCAGTTAGTGATTTGTCAAGTGAGTCACCAGTTAGTTGAGTTAATCATGGATTATGTTCCTTCTTTATAGGATCAAAGAGGAAGAATTCGAGTTGTATTTAGTTTAGCTCATGACCTTTAATTAATTATCTTTTTGGTAGCTCAATAGATCTAGGGTTATCTCGTAGAAGTTGAAGATAGAGATTCAAGTGGAAGAGGACTCGGAATTATCAATTCCTTGGAGCAAAACATAGACAATTTCTCTCTGCAAAATTGATCTCTAAATTGTATGGCAAGTTCAGAAAATTAAATAAGAAACAAAGTGATATTGTATATGAAGTCTTTGAGTTGAATCGACGGTCCCTGAGCTTTGAGTAGATTGATCGAGGGTGTGGATAGGGAAGGCCCGAGAGGCACTTTGTTAATGTGTTTTGGCATTTAGTTAAGGGTGCTTAACTAAGAGGCAATGTATATCTACATACACTTCTGATGAAATTTTGATTATGTTCATGGACAAATGATTGTGATGAAATTTTGAGAAACAAAGTTACTAGTTTTTTATGCATTTTTCTATTCACGCGTGTGCATGCATTTCATCTTGTTATGGCCATTTCCGAGGAAACTTATTCAATTAGTATCATGGGGAAATGGCCTTTGAGGGTTGGAAATTTGTGTTTCATGTGGATCCCATACATTGTATAAAGGGAGGAGTTTTTTTTTCGATTTTTGCTTGCATTAGGAATTTTTGAGTTCTTGAAAAGGGATTCATTGTAATTATTCACTCATCTTGGTTGGGAGATGTGAATTTAATTAGATATTGGGTTATTTCCAATTTGATAAATATTACAAAATTAAGTTGTTTTAAACTATAAAAAAATAGTAATTTAGGTTTAGAATTGACAAAAAAATGGTATGGGTGAATGAATTACCTGATTAGATGACAATTCACCAGTCAATTTTCCTGTCCAATGAAATCTGGCTCCTCCAATACTCTAGGGCACAACCTCTATCGTCGTCCAAGCTCAAATTCGCGTTTCTGATGCTTGAAATGCACCGTGGGTGATCGGGACTGTGTATTTAAATTGATTTTAGATTTAAAAAAATGCGTACGCATTATATAACTACATAACGCATACGTTTTTTGTAGTTATATAACATGTACGCATTATGTTTACCTATCCTACATGTCTAATGACATGTCAGGCTGGGGTTTTACCATACCAAGTTCTATATACCTAAAACACATTATATTTTTATGTAACGTGAACGTGTTTTCAAAAAATAGGATTGCATCTAAAAGGTCCCTCATATTCTTGCACACACCCTTAAGATTAAATCATAATTCTTACTAGAAAAGATCTGAACAGTTTGCAGTGAAGGAACACGCCTTAGATATAGAAAGGAAATTTTCGATTCCACAAGTCAGATTAAATCATGCACCTTTTCATAATAGATATGGACCGTTCCATGCATTGGAACATGGATCGAGGATAAAAAGGGGCCTTCCCTACCAATGATCCAAATTGAATCATGCAACTTATCAAAATAGATCTGGAATATCTAAGGCATGGGAACATGCATCAGATATACAAAGAGGAGCTTTCCTCCAATGCCTTAGATTGAATTGTGTAGCTTATCAGAGCAGATCTAGATTTTCCAAGGCATGGAAAACATGCATTAGGGATAGAAGTGGGCCTTTCCTATCGATGAATTTACTAAATAATGCATATTTTTAGAATATATATGGACCATTTGAAGCATTGGAACATGTGTCAAGGATAAAATGGGTCCTTCCCTGACAACGACCCAAATTAAATCGTGTAGCTCCTCAAAAGCAATCTGGACCATTCAAGGAATTATAACAACTTCTAGGGAAAAAAGTGTAAAATTAGTCACAAAATATCTATTGAACAAGTAAATCAATCACAATGATGTAAGACAAATTGGAGTAAAAACTGTGCAAGAGAGATGCATCAGTTCTCTATAATCCAGAATAGTGAAAATACAATACAATGCTGTCACAATGAGTGAGCAATTCAAATTAGCCATGAAGGTCATTCGAATATACTGCATGGTGTAGCTTGGCTCCAACTAAAAGTCCTTGTCATCAATCAGTGGTGGTCATCAATGCACAAGTCACTGTCAGACAGGTGTCAAACTAAGTCAAACTGAGTCTAGCTGAGTGTAATAAGTGTATTCGATGGTAATGGCACTAATGTAGGGATGGAGGCTCAGTGGAGGGCGCATGAGGAGTTAACTGCACTTAGAATAGGTATTCAAGGCTCATCGGAGGTCAATCGGAGTGATAACAGCAGTGAGGAGTCATTCTAGCCTCAAATCAAGGAAAGACAACTAGCTAACTGAAGTGAACTGGACTAGTAGTTGAGAAAAGGTGCCCTTCTGTAGTGGAAGGTGAGAAGTGGTCGCCTCCCTGACTAGGAGGGCTAAAGATGAGTGGAAAGTAGCTACCGGGTGCTGGCAGACTAGGGACTAGGTGCTGGAGGCATCAAACTGGTGACTGGGTAGCATGCAAAGTACATAACTGAATGATGATATATACTAACACCCCCCCTCAAGCTATACTATGATGTAAAAAATAAAATGTAGGGCCATGGTTACTGAAACCAAAGGTCACCCCAATACAATAATAATCCAAATAAAGAACAATTCATGAACCGAGGAAATGGAAAAAACCTCATGGGAAACCCCCCCCCTTAAAATGGACTGTAACACACCAAAATATTTAACTGCTCCAAACTCAAGTAGATATGTCTGGAGGTATATTACTCTTGGGAGTAAATGGATCATGCTCCAAAAACATGTGCTTGAATTCTCCATCAGTGGATGCAAGCGAATGTGGAGACTTTATGAACTTTCTCTTCATATTAAAAATGGTGAGAACAAATCTGAAAATAAGAGGATGATCCTGGAACTTGTGATTCGAACCAAGTGAGGTAGGAATAGATCCAATCGGATCAAATAGATCTTGAAACTTGAACTTTTTATTAGTGGAAGTTAAATTAGCTTCAAGATTTGACAAATGGTTTCTTGAGATCTCCTTTGAACCAACAGGGGTGAGATCAAAACCAAAATCAGCAAAATTTGCATGAGAATTGCACTCAAGCGAATGGTAGTGCTCTTCATCTTTAGTAAAACTCTGAGAAACTGTGCAAATGATAGAACAAAAGTTTATAGGAGGCATGCAATCAAGGAGGACGAATGCTTCACCTCCAAAATCAGATTTTACCTCCAAAACATCAAGTAGAACATTATTTTGCATGCCGACAAACTCATGTGAAAGAGAGGATTCAAGAACCTCTTCGGAATCTAGAGTATGAGCTGGTTTATTTTGCTCAGAATTTGAAATAGAAGACTTTGAGAGAATGAATGTTGAATCTACAGTTTCTTCTTCATCTTGAACAATGGATGAGGCCAAGACATAATCGGAGAGAGCACATAAGGAGATCTCACTGGGCTTGTTCTCCATAAGGCTAGCATGATCCTCTTCTTCCTGCTTTCCAAATTCTCTATTGAGTTGGGCCCATAGATATCTTGGATTTTCAGAAGTAGTACTGAGGTAGAGCACACAAGAAGACATAGTAAGACATATTGTCCCAAAATCTCTATCACAATCATTAAGCCAATCATTCTCCTCTTCATCGAAAACAAAATCTCTTGTAATACCAATACACATATCAAAGAGACATTGTCTCTTCAAGCATGCAATCATCTTTGGTTTCCACTCATCATAGTTGAATGGAGTAAGAAGATTTTGTGAAGAAGAAGCTTCCATCTCTGCAATAGCGAATGCAAATGGAGGAAGTAAGAAACCTGCAAATCACAAACAAACAAGAACCATTATGGAGCAATAGCTGCAACTGCAGAAAGTGTTGTAGCTGCAGAAAATTGGTGCAAAGTGAGCAAAAATTGCTCAATCTTCATGTAGAACACCTCTAGAAAAGAAATCTTGTCCCTACCATGGCTCTGATACCATGTAAAATTAGTCACAACATATCTATTGAACAATTAAATCAATCACAATTATGTAAGACAAATTGGAGTAAAAACTGTGCAAGAGAGATGCATCAGTGCTCTATAATCCAGAATAGTGAAAATACAATACAATGTTGTCACAATGAGTGAGCAATTCAAATTAGCCATGAAGGTCATTCGAATATAGTGCATGGTGTATATTGGCTCCAACTAGGAGTCCTCATCATCAATTAGTGGTGGTCATCAATGCACAAGTCACTGTCAGACAGGTGTCAAATTGAGTCTAACTGAGTGTAATGTAGGGATGGAGGCTCAGTGGAGGGCGTATGAGGAGTTAAATACACTCAGAATAGGTAGTCAAGGCTCATCGGAGTGATAACAGCAGTGAGGAGTCAGTCTATCCTCAAATCAAGGAAAGACAACTAGATAACTGAAGTGAACTGGACTGGTAGGTGAGAAAAGGTGCCCTTCTGCAGTGGAAGGTGAGAAGTGGGCGCCTCCTTGACTAGGAGGGATAAAGTTGAGTGGAAAGTAGCTCCCGAGTGCTGGAAGACTAGGGACTATGTGCTGGAGGCATCAAA
The DNA here is from genome assembly GCA_027924585.1 of Larix kaempferi. Taxonomy (NCBI): domain Eukaryota; kingdom Viridiplantae; phylum Streptophyta; class Pinopsida; order Pinales; family Pinaceae; genus Larix; species Larix kaempferi. Next base: position 16,129,699 of record BSBM01000922.1, on the reverse strand, counting down.
CTAGTGATTGGGCAGCATGCGGGTGCATGCAATGCATGCATGCAAAGTACATAACTGAATGATGAGATATCCTAACAAAAAGGAGATTGGTATTTGATAGAGGATTACACTGTAATTAGATTGTATGATATTGAAACCCCTCCCTACAGGTTTCCCAAGTTGCTCACCCCTAGGAATTTTGTCCTTGAATACATAAGACATATGGTAGATGTGTATAACCTCCATTTTTTTAATGCCAGGAAGAAAGGGAGAGATATATTTCCCATATCTATTGGTGGATAGGTCTTAGAAGGTCTTAATCTACAGTTGGACATAGCTTGCAGATATCTCCACATCTACTAATCAGACAAGAAAAGGAAATAAACTCCCAAATCCATAGGATCATGAGTCGAAACTTGAGCTGGAAAAATTGGCAAATAAGGATACCTTTGAAGAAGTACAAAGAATAATCCAAGAGGAAGCAAATCCTACTGATATAATGGTTCAAGCATTCCCTGAACATACTCCAGAGCCTTATAAGGATCCACCCTATTATACGTGTATTATACATTCTACATGCAAAAATGAGCTTCAATGACCAAAGAATATATGGAATTCTTGGCTCTTCTGCAAGAGAGATATGATGAATATGTTGGAGAACATAGAAGACTAGATTAACATAGAAGGGGATCCTGGTGGAGAATGTGAAAGTACTTGAAGAAAGAGGGTGCTTCGTATCACACCATCCTCAAGATAACATGTTCGAATATTTATATGATGAATACCATGATGATCATGAGGATGAGGATGAGGATGAACCCATAATGAAGTCGATTCCCCATGAACATAAATGTTAGGTTATACCAATATCAAAACATTAAACAAGGAATCAAAGAATAAGAACTCTCAATCATGGAGGCTCGTGTTCCCTCACCTTCCAATGAAGCATAACCATATCAGAAATATTTTCCAATCATGTTATCCATGGGTTTTGATCCAAAGGAAGGGATGGGGAAAGAAGGCTAAGAAAACAAAGAATTCATTCAACTCAAAAGGAGGCCTAAAAGATTAGGCCTTGAAGATGACAGATATGGGTCAAATTAGGAACAACAAGTACTACCAAAAACAAATCACAAAAAGGTATCCAAAGAAGTTCAAAGTGAGCCCATTAAATAAGAAATTCAAGAGCTTGAAATACCACCATGGTGGGAGCATAGTAAGATAGGGAAAAAATAGCAAGAGGAAGATGCTGAAATACCTCAAGGATGGGAGCATTTGGAAACAAGTGCAGAACACTGGGAGGAGATGTTGAAGTAACCATAGTAAAGGAGGCTTGTCATGAACAAAAATACCAAGGTGATATCATGGATATAAAATATAATGATCCTAATTAGACACCTCTTCACTACTCAATCTCCCATTAGAGAAGAAGATTTCCATGTAGGTGAGGTGACCAGAGAACCTAAAACAAATTTACTCGCAATCATGGAAGAGGTTGATCAGGAGGAAGGAAACGAGGCTAAAGATACAGATTTTAAGTCATGGATGAATCCTCAGATATTATGAAAATAAAAGATGAGGAAATCCTTCAAAAAGAGCCCAAAGGAAAAATAATCAAGATAAGTGAAGATACATTACAGTTAGAAGAAGAGAAGAGCCAAGATGAATGGACAATGAGCATTTCACAAGATATTGATCAGCCACAAGAAAACGATCCTTAAGGAGGTGAAACCACCACCAACCCTTATCATGTTGTTTCTGAGTCTAATGAGCTATTATTTGTTGTAATTACAGGGAATACATATAAATAGAGGAGGATCAATTAGCATAGTGTACAGTAAGTATATCAAGGATTTTTTGGATCTAAGTGGGTATAAAAGGAAAATTGAATCCCTCAAAACCAAAAATCAGTTTTTTAATGCCACAGTGAAAATATTAGAGTATGAAAATTGCAGGCCACATAATTATGTAGTCAAGATAGGGAAAGGGACACATGACTCAACTAAGGTATTGAATTTGTTGGATAAAAAGGATCAAATGATCAAGGAGTTAGAAGAATCCGAGACTAAGGATTTTCCAGCTACTCTCCAAATAATGGTAGAATGTCAACAACTTTAAGAAGAGGTGCAATTTTTGAAAAGAGAAAATGCTTCTTGGATTACAGAAAAGGATGTGAATGAGGACATAATTAAAGATCCAGAGAAATTAGAGAAGGATGCAAGGGAAATAAAAATTAGAGAAGGATGCAAGAGAACTCGAAATATAATTAGATGAGGCAAATGTACAACTTGACTCCTATAAGATAAAACTAGCCGAGGAAAAAAAAGTTGGAGCCGCCACCTGCTTCCATTCAAAGCACATGTAAATATGAGCAGATATCTAACCTATGACAGATATTAGAACATAATAGAAATAACAAAGTGAGTGGAAAACCAAAGTGGTTGATGGTCTGATGGAATCTGTCCAATTGAAAGAACTCATAGAAAAGAAAAATGAAAACCTTAAAGTATAGGGAGCAAAGCTCAACAAATCAAAGCAAAAGAATAATGAATTAAATAAGCTTATGGTTGACCTTAAGTTATAAGTGTATGATTTGCGAACAAAGAATCATAATTCCTTTGCTAAGGCTAGAATGGTGGAGAAATCGATCATGATCAAATAGTTTCTATGGAAATGTATCTTCAAGGATTTGCTAAAAAATAGAGCTCATATACAATTTTTATTGAGTTTTTATAGAGTTTCTTAGAAGTAATTGAATATGTAGAGAAGAATAAAAAATACATACATGATAAATGTCAGGTGGATAGGATATCCAAAACAATGGTAAATACCTTGTCTCCAGAGAAATAAAAGTTAATGAAAATATATGACAGGATTGGGTACATTATGTGGATGGATAAGTTTATGCATAGGTCCATCTCCCTGGGAATACTTACATAAAATTTAATAGGGTCCGCAAATTTGATCATCCCATTCTTTAAAACAATCAATGCCATAATAACTAATGGGATTCCATCCCCTTGGAGTGAGGAATATCAACTCTTCCCCAAAAAATTATATGACCAGAAATAAAAAGAGAAGATGCCTCAAATTACATCAGTTACTAAGAGAGTAAATCCACCTACAAAAGATGAATTTATAAATGAGTTGAAACCTACAATTGCTACAACTTCTTTGTTAAAGAATTTAGTTGCAAGCATGGGGAATGTAGACTACACACCTCAATCTGAATTAGACAAATCTTTCAGGATTTTGAAAGCCGCACCAGGATTGATTGAGCAAAGTTGGAAGAACATGCAGGTTTTGAAAAACTACGTGATAAGGGAACAACATCAGCCACAACTAACAAAGGGTACATGGGGATCATCTCAAATCCCCAAAAAATATATGCGGGGAAAGATAAAGAGATGAACAAAATGATAAAGTCTAACAAACCCCAACTTGTCACAAGAGAGTTTTCCATGAGCTGAAAAGTTAGTAATGCCACCTCAACAAAATAATTAAATCAAAAAATCAAAGAAAATGCAACATAATATTTCTAAAAGGGCATAGTCAACATAAGAATTGGAGAACATATTTAATCTCAGTAAGAAGAGGTAGAACAAGAGGTTCATTAATTTTCTCATGACTCAAAAAGCCAAAAGAGTTTGTTAGGATTTGTAACATTAACCCTTTATTTATTCTTCTCTCATTATTCCTTGCAATGGATCAAAGAAATCCTTCTATATAAAAAAGAACAATAGAACCAAGGAAGTGATGAATCAATCCCCCCTGATGTATGTACTATTGTATTGAAGAAATAGGATGTCATGAATTTGAAACTAGTATTTAAGCCATTGGTCATTGTGGTTTGAAGGAAAAGTGTCTTATATTATGCTTTGAATGCTCTTTCTAATGTTAGGAATGTATTTATTTATATACAAGAATCTATGGATCTAAACTTTCTAACTCCCATTTAATTTCCTATAGTTTCTTGAATTCATTTTAATGGAGGGATCTCAATGCTTTACTCTAGAATGTGTTTAATGGTGTTGTATCTTCTTTCAAAAGAAATGGGTTATAATTAAGGCGCTTTGGTTGTTCTTGTTTTGAGTTTTTTTGTCTTGTGGGATGTTGTGCCTCTGCTCTATATTAACAGTTAAAATCACCTTCATAACTAAGATATGTCTTATGCACCTCAGGTATTAGCCATAAATCTAGTCTAAGTTTTTCAAAGTATATTTTCAGGTACCTAGGGTGACAAACTAGGATACAGACCTTCCATTTTAAGGGTTCCCTCCCTTGGTCTAAGGTATGACTTAGTGACCTAAAGTGATGCAAGAATGGTGCTTCCTACACAACCCTACTTGGCATCATATTTTTATTAGAGTCCATGTTTATGATGTTCAAATCCATATCTATCATGAAAGGTTAAAGATATATCAAATCTAGTTAAGGCACAACTTGAGGGACAACATGTACTATGGAAATATATATCATTTTGTATCCCTATAAAAGAACATGGAGATAGGGTTTGCTCCATTTATGCATATATATAGGATGAGTTGACCTCACCCACACATAAGACCACTACATCTATGCCTCCCTATGACTATTTTAAGGCACCGGACAAATATATATTTTGATGGGCCCTAAGGAAAATATGGCAGTTTTCTTTGATTCACTTAAGTCCATTCACATTGACCTCACCCATACATTTGATCACTACCTTTGCACGTTTCCATGACTATATTGAGGTACCATGTAAATATATCATTTGAAAGGCTTGAGAACATGGGATGGGTTTTTTTCTACTCATGTGTGTATGTTATTTGATCTCTTATACACATTCGACCACTACATTTGTGTGCCTCCATGATATAATCAACCACTACCCTTGCATGCCCACATGATTATCTTAAGGTACCAATTAAATATATCATTTGATAGGACTCAAGGAGAATGTGAGGGTAGGATTTGATGCTAACCTCACCCAGACACGAGAACATTGCCTATGTATTCCTATGTGACACATTGGACCACTTCCTATGCATGTCCCCATGACTATCTTAAGGATCAAAGGAAATATATATCACTTGTTTGTACTTGAGGAGAAGATGAGGGTATTAGGATTTGTTGTTAACCTCACCCACACACTCAACCACTACATTTGCATACCATTATGGCCCTCTAACTATCTTAAGATACTAAGGAAAATATCAATTGAGAGGTATAGGAGAGAACACATGTTATGAGGATTTTATGTTGATCTCACCTACACATTCAACCATTGTCTTTGTATGTCTCCATGACACATTCAACCACAAAGTAAGTCAATAAGTTACCAAAGTCAACCTTTTAGAATGAGTTCATTTGTTTTTTAATGATGAAAATTTCCACCTTGATCTACTCATATTTTTGAAAATTTGACAATTCGGGTCTTCTTAAAATGGGTTAAAACCCATAAGGTCAAAGTTCCATGGTTTAAGTTCCCATCAATCGGGTGGAACTATAACTTTCGACAACATGCTTTTCATATTTGTGGAAGGATTTCAATAGACAAAAGGTTGAGTTTGTCCACTTATTATCTTACTCCATTCAACCACTACTCTACATGCTCCCGTGACTATCTTAAAGTACTAGGTAAATACATGAATGTAGGTGGGACAAGACAAGTTCAACCACTAACTCTTAAGGTACACAACAAATACAATTTATTTTTCATTTGAATGCCTCAAGCAGAACATGGAATTGGGTTTCGTTACAATCATGTTTTTATGCATGATGAGTTGACCTTCCCCACACATTTGACCACTACCTTTGTGTGCTTCCATGGCACATCTGGCCACTAACTTTGTGTGCCAATGTGACTATCTTAAGATACCAGACAAATATATCATTTGACATCCTCATAGTGACATGTCCTAGAAGTGGTATTCCATTAACTCCAAATCTCAAAGCCTAATCTCAATAGATATGAATAAATTCCAATATTGGAATAGGGAGATTAGGGTGAAATAAGTCCCTCAATTTTAGTAAAAATATTAAAAGGAAATTAAGAGATGTTATTGTCACACACACATATATATATATAATTTTATAGGATTCGAAGAAAATATATGGATAAGCTTTGATGTTAAGCTCACCCACACATTGGATCACTACTTTTACATTCCTCCATGATACATTCAAGTGCTTTTTTTTAAATGATGGTTCATTGTTTGTTAGAGGGCTACATTCAAGTGCTACCTCCACATGCCTCCATGACTATATTAAAATATTAAGGAAATATATCATTTAATGTTGACCTTGCATAAACATCCAACCAACCATTACGTTCATGTACTATCTATACATACACCCTTGCCTATCTTGAGACATAGGCTTTACATATATTCATAAACATATACAAACAAGATTTGATATTGACCTCACACATTCAATTACTATCTTTTTGTAACTATATTATGACAATCTCCCTATACTTATTTTGAAATACAAGATGAATATTCATTTTCAATTAAAATAATTTATATATTTACGCCGAAGGCATTCTTTCTGCGAAAGACAATCCATGCTCCTGTAGCAGGATTCCTTGCTTATGCAACCAATGGAATGCTGCCACATATGGTCACTGCCTTTGAAGGAGCTATACCATTAGTGGAATTATTGAAAATCCCAACCCACATGGCGGAGGATGAATTCGCCGGTAGTTGCTTAGATCCGAATGGCGCCATGAAAGATGCAAGTGTGTTTTCTTGGGTCGTTTCTCTGGCGTCTATAGTGAACTGAAAATGAGATTGAAAGCTTCCATGAAGCGGAGGAAGCTTCTTTCGCCACTGATATAGAGATTTAAAGCCGTTGATCTCTGGAAAATGTTTATTCCACAGGAAAATTGGGGATTTGTACACTGCCCAGCCCAGGGTATCATTAAAATCGTCAAAAGTACTGCTTTTGTGCTTCTCTTCAGTCGCCGTGTCGGCAACCATTTTATCATGGCCTCCACGAAAATGATAGACGAGCACAACAGTGTAAGATCTGGATACTCTTCGCAGAAATCTCCGCACCTTTGAAGAATCGAACCCTTGATTTCGCGGCAGCCTCCGTGTTTTCCATCCCGGAATGGGCTAGTACCCTATTTCCCTGCTTCACCATGGTTTCTGCCAGAAATTGTCCGTGGTTGCCAAAGCCTACTATGCATATCTTTAAAGGTTTTTATTCTTCTTCATATTTGAGTGGCCCCGTGGCGTTCATTACTCTGATTCCTGAGAGATTTGGAAGGGCGAGTCATGTGGGGTCTACTATTGGATTCGATGAGAAGCGAAGAGGAAGAGGCGTTGTGGAGAAGGCATTTTTATGAGAAGAGGGATTGGCACTGGCAGGCATCGCCTAAAACAAAGCATCCGAGACCCTGATGAGTATGGAGCTGGATAGATACAGTTGGTATGGGATTTTGGAGCTCTGAGAATGTCGAAACGACCTTCCATGTTTTGACATTCATGGGGCATGACAAGCATGAATAAATAGGTAATTGAACCGCCACTCTTCCATTTCTCCTATTCAAGATTTTTTGCATCCAGATATGAGTGTTAGTCAAACGATCATCATTGAGATCTTTGTTGAGAAATGATGTAGAAATGTTGCCTGTTAGAGTCAATTTCCTGTTGATGTTTGTAGTTGTGAAGTTTGTACCACCAAGAGTGGATTCTGTAGCCTTTGCATGTGTTTTATTTGCAGTAAATTTGACTTTGAAGTGAATACTTGCCAGTCGGTGGGCTGTAATACTTGTCCCACTAGACACACACAAATTGTGCAATTCGTGCAGGACAAATCAGCATGGTCTGAATGGTGTTGCAGGGTCATCTGAAATGATTTTCAAGTGTTGGGCTTGTAAGAGGACATCAAATCTATTATGGTGGGTGAAGGATGTGTTTCAGCACCATGCACCTGACTAGGATAGGGAAGCTCTCATGAAGGACTATCCTGCAGCCAGAACAACAACAAATGTGATATATGTTCCTCCTGCTCAACAAGGGACTATTGATCTTCAGAGTGGGATTATTCATGTCGAGGAGAAGGATTATAAAACAGGTTTCTGCTACTTCTTTGAGGCGTTTGAGGCTTTTAATGCTCTTGAGGATCCTCATGCAGTGTTAAGTCTGAAGTACATGCTCTTGTGCAAGATCATGGTCAACCAAGCTGATGATGTCGCTGGTCTTATTGCTTCAAAGGCAGGCATGCTATATATGGGAGTGGAATTAGATGCCATCAAAGCTGTTGTAGATGCACACTCAAAGCGCTCTTTGAAGGATTTTGAGGATGCACTTAAAACTCACCAGGCACAATTGGAGGAAGACCCTATTGTTCACAGACACTTGTCTTCTTTATATGACACCCTTCTGGAGCAGAATCTTTGCCGATTGATTGAACCTTATTCAAGGGTTGAAATATCACATATATCTGAATTTGATTGAATTTCCCATGGATACTATGGAAAAGAAGCTCTCCCAGATGATTTTCGAGAAAACATTCACTGGGACTCTCGATCAGGGAGAAGGTTGTCTTATTATTTTTTACGATCCAAAGCCAGATGGCATTTTCTCCTCCAATTTGGAAACCATTTCAAACATTAGCAAAGTTGTACCAGTCTTTACCTTAAGTCAGCAAAAATTATGGCCTAAGCTAAGCCAATTTTTTTTAAAAATTATCCTCATTAGTACTTTGGCAGTTCCAGTTATGAAATCTTTATTCACAATAGCTTAATAGATGCCCTAGCTATAGTTGTGTTGTCATGGTGGCATTGTCCTGAACGTTTTCCGAATTGATGGGTCTGCGCCTTCTGTGAAAAGATGGATATTTAGGCACAGAGTGGATGCTCTACATAGGGCAGTAACATTTTGAAGTTCAAATTTGGTATATGCACTTTAACATTGTCTCTTCAAGTGAGGGATGTAGTGTTGGAGTTGTAATATACTAACCTATAGGTAAATTCCACCATTTTGCTTTTTGATTTCATTTTCCTTGCATTAAAAAGACCATAGAATTTTAAGCTCTAATTATAGGTTTGGAAGAAGCTGTTAATTTAGTTGTGTTATATAAAATTTTATTTTTTGGTGATATTGAGTTGATTATTAACATGGTCAAGTAAGGCTATGCTTCTGGCAATAAATTATTGAAATGATACACTCAATTAGTATGGATCCATATTGATATTATTTTTAACTTTAACCTAAATCATATACGCAGAGATTTAAATGCTATAGCTGACAAGCTCGTTGCCTACGCTGGCCCGATAGACAAATGTTAGCTAACCATCGGGAAAACCTGGGATCTCTCTATATAGACATCACATCCCCGAAAATGATGAGTCTTTGCAAATTGTCCAGGACGATGATGTGTTGTAATCTTGCTTGACTGTAAGGAAAGTAAATCTGCTGTTGTTTTTTTTTCTTAATGAGTGGGTTGATAACTCTGATGTTATTAGTTTATATGGAAACAAGTTTCCTAAAGTCCTAGTACCCTCGGGAAATCCTTTTCCCCAAACGATGATGGAAGGAAGAACAGATCCTCTCAAAAGGATTAAAAGATAAAAGTGGGGGATACCATTTCTGCAATATCGGTTCAGATGATGACCCAAGAACTTTGTATATAGGTGCTAACTGTTCTGAGGTTTAAAAAGAGAAATTTCTTGATTTATTTACTGAATGAAAATATGTCTTTGCTTGTTCATATGTTGATCTATGTGGTTTTAATCCAGGAACAATTAAACATGATATCGCTATATAAGCAAACACTATTCATAACTAGCAAAGATAATGAGCGATAAATCTAGCCTTAGAGGCCGCTATTAGAAGGGAAGTAGACAAGTTGCTTGATGCCAATATTCTCTTTGTTGAGATATTGTAACTTCAAAGAATATTATATTTGTACTTTATTATTCCGGAGATGTTTCATTCCTCCATGAAGATCTTATTGTATATCCGGAGATGTTTATTCCTCCGTCGGAATGTGGTAACTTGAGTTATTAGACTTCCCTAGTGGGGGTCGGCCCTGTATGTGTTATATGGGTCAAATGGTTATTAGACCCACCATGTAGGGGTCGGCCCAGTCAGTTATAATGGGGTACTTAACCTAATGGTTAAATACGAGCTTACATGTACTTGTGTAAAATACATATCAGAGTAGTGTATAAATAGAGGAGGTGTGTTCCTCATTATACACACTCACTCACTTGAGGATAGCGCACTTGTGGAGTAGAGGTCTGCTATTGTGGAGGAGGAGATCATGTCTCAGGGTTTCATCTTTGTATATTGCTGGTCATCTATATTAAGGAAGCTTTGCTGGGTTTTCTACCCCATGAGGGTTTCCCAGGATAAATCTTTGTCTCTTGTGTTTATGCCGTGCTTGTTATTTCTTCAGTGATCCTGTATATGCTATTATTGTGAAATGGAATGTAATGCTACTATTTTATATCTTAGCATATTAAATCTTAACATGGAATCAAAGCTAAACTGAAGGAAGGCAAGGTATGGCACCTACGACACTTGCTTTACTTACGACAATTTGAAGATTAGGGTTTTACATAGCAAAAACCAGTCATCGTGGAACTTTCTCTATAAATCCATTTCTGAGAAGGTTCAAGGTCTGAAAAGTTTACAGGTCGAAGATAACATCCCCAGGTACCTTGTGTCCAAAGGGTACCCTCAGATTCGTTGTACTTTGTTAGTTATGATCAGTACAAGTTAGGGTTTCTGCCTCTTCCAGATCTCAGTCAAAATCAGGTGACCTAGGAAAAAAGGTCATAACTTGGGCTAGGAAGCTCCAAATGAAATTTCGTAAAAAGTGACAGGTAGTACACAGACTGTACTATCTCAGAAAACTTTTTCAGAGGCCGAAGCTGAACCAGTGACATGTGGCACGCTGTACAAGTTCGCTCTCCTGTTTTATCCCATAAACAGGTCATGTTACGAAAATTGGCATAACTCTCTCTCAGAGAGTCGAATTGAGGTCAGACCTATTAGGATGGAAAGATAATAGGGATATCTATCTCAGAAAAAGTTTTCAGAGGGCTAAGTTCAAACAGTGACACGTGGCACGCCGTACAAGTTCGCTCTCCTGTATTATCCCAAAACAGGTCACGTTGCGACATTTGGCATAACTCTCTCTCAGAAAATCCAGTTGAGGTCAGACCTGTCAGGATGGAAAGATGATAGGTCAGGCTACTGCAGAAAAAGTTTTCAGACCCTGTGGAGCGAAAATTTCGTAGTTATAGCAGAAACAATCAGGTACATATTTCTGTCAAAACAAAATTATTTTTGGAGCACCTTTATTCATGGCTTCCGGAATTTAGGGTTTCGGAGAAAGTTAGAATTCTTGGAATCGAAATCCACAGCTGAATGCTACTCAGAAAAATTGAAATTTAGAGACCAATATCGAATTTTTTGGTTGGGTAGAATACCAGGCTTGATTAAACCCTAGCTGGGGATTTTGATCGGAAAGATGGAAAATTAGGGCTTCAACAAAAGTTGGAATTTTTTAAGTCTGTAACCACGGCTAGAAGCTCCTCAGAAAATTAAGAGTTTAGAGCCTTGGATCAAACCTTTTCAATGAGCAGAAGGGTGGGCTTCATCAAACCCTAGTTTGGGATCCTGTCCAGAAGATCCAGAAGTTTCAAAGGCAATTTTGAGGGGTCAAATTTTGGAGATTTCAAAATTGAAGTATGCTAGTTTGATCAGCCCAGCAAGACACATCCTTCCATTCATTCAGAAGTGTGAAAGTCAAAGATTGAATTTTTAGGGTTTCTCCAGCAAACTCTAATCAAGCTCCAGATCAAGTTTCAGGGGGAGTTGAGGCTAATAAGAAGTCTCGACAGGTATGACTTAAGGAGGTTCAGGTATGTCTTGAAATCTGATTCTTGATTAAGTTCATAATGTGTTTTGTCTTCATGTTATTTATTAGTACAATCTTGATTAATGTTAGAATTGTCTTATCACCCTAGTAACAGTATGAATGCATGTGAATGATCGAAGACATTCATTGATTAGGGCTATATGATTGTACTAATGCATTATTGTGTTGTGTGAGGTTGATGTTGTCTGCTAACAAGATACAGGTACATCACAAAAGACAAATCAAGTTCCATGACCATAACATCATGAAGACAAAGACTCATCCATAATCTTTGTTCTACTTACGAGGTATGTATGACTTTGTTATATTATGCTTAACCTATGAGACATGCAGGTTCTAGCTCAGGATCTCTAAATCATTGAAGAGATTGTTTAGGTATGTTGTACATAACTAAGCAGGTATACTAATCCAGGTATGTTCTCCTATGTCATGTTAGAATCTTACCTTGTATTGGGATCCCTTATATAAGTATACTTGGCATGATTAGATATTCTTATTCATAAAGTTAGTAATCAAGGGATTATGCATATTATGTCTTTTATCTTGATTGATGATATGCATGAGTACAAGAAGTCTTCCCTGAAATCTTGAATACTAATGTTTATTATTATGATTGTGACTATACATATTCAAGACTATTTAGATGTTTTGATAATGTTTATAATATACTAATGAATGTATGTTTGTGTATGAGATCATGAGGATGACACTAGTGCACACTTGAGCATGCACAGTGGTACAGAATGAATACAAGTTCAAAAGACATATAGAAGATCAAGCGGGAGGCAACCACACAAACATAAAAGATAAGTATTTGAGTTGTTATTTGAAATAGTAAATGATATTTCTTGTATGCATATTTGTATTCCTAGAATATATCATGCTGAGTGTAAACATTCATAAAGCATTGAACATTATACTACTAATATGCATATGATTGGTAAGTTGGACAAACATTCCGTTGTTGCTTGTCTAGAATGAAACCTCTTTGCTGACATGCTGAGAGTTGTGCACACTCTCGATAGTATGTTCTGGTAGAGATGGAAGGCATCTAGATAGCCACTGTATGCATACAGGATATGGGAAAGTGTTGTGCCAAAGTATTGGTCAAAATAGTTGCATAACTATGTAAATGATATCTGTATGCATAATAGGTTATCATGTCAATATGATTTGATGATTATGAAGTATTACTAATCATGTACTTAATTTTGATTTGTAGGAAAGATCATGATGAATGATGAACACTGAACAAGCGATGGATGTTAAACAAAAACAAAGATTTTCAAATCAAACACACTATAGAAGGCTTGTGGCTAGAAGATTCTCTTAGAAAGAAGAAGAGAATCATGATGAGATGTTTTCTCCAAGTGGCTAGATAAGACCATTCTCTTAATGGTGTAATTAAAGAAGAAGTGTGAATCAGGTTCTGTATGGGTTCCCAGGATCGATAGTAATTGATGAGAATACATGTGAGGATTGCATCATCCTTGAACACAAGTTCTAAAGTGAGCCGTAGACAAGTGTCTCCGAGAAAGAAGAGGGATTGTATCATCCTTGAACACTTGTTCTAAAGAGAGCCGTAGATGTATGTCTTCGAAAATGAAGTCCTTGGTGGACATGTGAGGGGATTAGATCATCCCTGGACTTCAGTCCGAAAGAAGAGCCGTAGACGTATGTCTTCGAGAATGAAGTTCTTGGTGAACATGTGAGGGGATTGGATCATCCCTGGACTTCAGTCCGAAAGAAGAGGCGTAGACGTATGTCTTCGTGAATGAAGTTCTTGGTGAACATGTGAGGGGATTGGATCATCCCTGGACTTCAGTCCGAAAGAAGAGCCGTAGACGTATGTCTTCGTGAATGAAGTTCTTGGTGAACATGTGAGGGGATTGGATCATCCCTGGACTTCAGTCCGAAAGAAGAGCCGTAGACGTATGTCTTCGAGAATGAAGTCCTTAGTGGATGGTTGAGGATTAAGTCATCCTTGGACGTGGTCCTAAATGTACGGTGGAGGATTAAGTCATCCTTGGACGTGGTCCTAAATGTACGGTTGAGGATTAAGTCATCCTTGGATGTGGTCCTAAATGTACGGTGGAGGATTAAGTCATCCTTGGACGTGGCCCTAAATGTACGGTGGAGGATTAAGTCATCCTTGGACGTGGTCCTAAATGTACGGTTGAGGATTAAATCATCCTTGGACAATAAATCCAGTAATTCCGAAAGGAAGGATAGTCCTAAATGAATTGAGTGGATTAAATCATCCTTGGACAGTAAATCCAGTAATTCCGAAAGGAAGGATAGTCCTAAATGAATTGAGTGGATTAAATCATCCTTGGACAGTAAATCCAGTAATTTCGAAAGGAATGATAGTCCTAAATGAATTGAGTGGATTAAATCATCCTTGGACAGTAAATCCAGTAATTCTGAAAGGAAGGATAGTCCTAAATGAATTGAGTGGATTAAATCATCCTTGGACAGTAAATCCAGTAATTCCGAAAGGAAGGATAGTCCTAAATGAATTGAGTGGATTAAATCATCCTTGGACAGTAAATCCAGTAATTCCGAAAGGAAGGATAGTCCTAAATGAATTGAGTGGATTAAATCATCCTTGGACAGTAAATCCAGTAATTCCGAAAGGAAGGATAGTCCTAAATGAATTGAGTGGATTAAATCATCCTTGGACAGTAAATCCAGTAATTCGAAAGGAAGGATAGTCCTAAATGAGATTGAGTGGACTAATCATCCTATAAATAGATTGGGATTGCCTTGTCCCTAGACATGGTGAGATGTCTTAAAGTGATAAGGACTAATCATCTTGTAAATAGATTGGGATTGCCTCGTCCCTAGACATGGTGAGATGTCTTAAAGTGATAAGGACTAATCATCCTGTAAACATGGTGAGATGTCTTAAAGTGATAAGGACTGATCATCCTGTAAATAGATTGGGATTGCCTCGTCCCTAGACATGGTGAGATGTCTTAAAGTGATAAGGACTGATCATCCTGTAAATAGATTGGGATTGCCTCGTCCCTAGACATGGTGAGATGTCTTAAAGTGATAAGGACTAATCATGCTGTAAATAGATTGGGATTGCCTCGTCCCTAGACATGGTGAGATGTCTTAAAGTGATAAGGACTAATCATCCTGTAAATAGATTGGGATTGCCTCTTCCCTAGACATGGTGAGGTGTCTTAAAGTGATAAGGATTGATCATCCTGCAAGTTGATCTGGATTGCATCATCCATAGACATGAGATTTGTCTTAAACCAAGAGGGACTGATCATCCTGTAAGCGGATTAGGATTGTATCATCCTTGGACCTATGTCCTAAAGTGAGAGGGATTGATCATCCCGTAATTGGATCTTGTGTGTTGCAGGGTATGCTGCTATTGTGTATACTTGTATTGATGAGGATACTTGTATTGATGATGTGTATACTTGTATTGATGAGGATACTTGTATTGATGATGTGTATACTTGTATTGATGAGGATACTTGTATTAATGATATTTATACTTGTATTGATGATGTTGTTGATCGTGATGATCTAGATGACGATGTTGTTGATCGTGATGATCTAGATGACGATGATGTTGATCGTGATGATCTAGATGACGATGCTGCTGATCGTGATGATCTAGATGACGATGCTGCTGATCGTGTGATGACGATGCTGATGGTCATGTGATGACGATGCTGATGATCGTGTGATGACGATGTTGATGATCGTGTGATGACGATGCTGATGATCGTGTGATGACGATGCTGATGATCCTGTGATGACGATGCTAATGATCGTGTGATGACGATGCTGATGATCGTGTGATGACGATGCTGATGATCGTGATGCTGATGACGATGTTGATGATCGTGTGATGACGATGCTGATGATCGTGAGATGATGATGCTGATGATCGTGAGGATCCAGATGTTGATGTTGATGTTGTTGTAGTTGTTCGAGTGCTACAGAAGATAAAGACTCAATACTGAAGATGTTGATGTTCCAGTATTGAAGATGTTCCAGTAACTGCTTGAGTTACTGATGATGTTGAGAAAGCTTCCAATGATTTATAGATGTATCATGTATGATGTTGATGACTCCTTTCTCATGCAGATGCTGTTATAATATCCTTCTCGTTAAGGGGGAGTGTTGAGATATTGTAACTTCAAAGAATATTATATTTGTACTTTATTATTCCGGAGATGTTTCATTCCTCCATGAAGATCTTATTGTATATCCGGAGATGTTTATTCCTCCGTCGGAATGTGGTAACTTGGGTTATTAGACTTCCCTAGTGGGGGTCGACCCTGTATGTGTTATATGGGTCAAAGGGTTATTAGACCCACCATGTGGGGGTCGGCCCAGTCAGTTATAATGGGGTATTTAACCTAATGGTTAAATACGAGCCTACATGTACTTGTGTAAAATACATATCAGAGTAGTGTATAAATAGAGGAGGTGTGTTCCTCATTATACACACTCACTCACTTGAGGATAGCGCACTTGTGGAGGAGAGGTCTGCTATTGTGGAGGAGGAGATCATGTCTCAGGGTTTCATCTTTGTATATTGCTGGTCATCTATATTGAGGAAGCTTTGCTGGGTTTTCTACCCCATGAGGGTTTCCCAGGATAAATCTTTGTCTCTTGTGTTTATGTTGTGCTTGTTATTTCTTCAGTGATCCTGTATATGCTATTATTGTGAAATGGAATGGAATGCTGCTATTTTATGTCTTAGCATATTAAATCTTAACACTCTTCCCTGTAAAGTACTCTGAGTGGGTTGCTAATTTGTCCCTAGTCTGTAAAACGAATGGGGACATTCAATATATGTGTGGACTTCTGTGCCCTTAATAAGGCAAGCGGGAGGGACAGCTTTCCTTCCCCATACAAGGATTACTCTTGCAACAAGTTGTAGGATCCCAAATGATGTACTTTCGTGACGGATTTTAAAGTTACAATAAAATGTTGATGTATATGTAACTTCGGAATGTATTTCACTTATATGTATATTGTATTCCTATAAAGATGTTATTATTCCTCTATACGGAAGTGGTTGTATTCCTATAGAGATGTTATTATTCCTCTATACGGAAGTGTCGTCATTTATATTGTAAGTGTCATAACTTATACTTGATGGGTTATTAGACCACCTT
Source organism: Larix kaempferi (assembly GCA_027924585.1). NCBI lineage: Eukaryota > Viridiplantae > Streptophyta > Pinopsida > Pinales > Pinaceae > Larix > Larix kaempferi. The sequence continues at coordinate 16,112,678 of BSBM01000922.1, read as the reverse complement.
GTTGGGGTCGACCCTCTATAAGTCATGTGGGTCAAAGGGTTATTAGACCACCCTATTGGGGGTTGGCCATGTGGGTCAAAGGGTTATTAGACCACCCTAGTGGGGGTCGGCCCAGTCAGCATTATGTTAAGTGGTTAATTTGAGGCCGACCTAGTTGAGTAAAGGTCAAGTCAAGTTAGTGTATAAATAGAGAGTGTGTCTCTCTCATTTTACAAATTCTATTCTCTCACTCACACTTTGAAGAGTGGCCCACTTGTGGAGGAGGAGGCTCTACTGCTAGGAGAATACTATCTATTGTATTCTGGTTGTATAATTTCTCTATCTATCTCTGAGGAAGTTATTGGGGTTTTTCACCTTTATGGTTTTCCCCAAGTAAACTTTGTGTCTCTTATGTGCTTGCATTATTGTGTCCATGATTGATATGCTGTAGATTTGCTGTACATATTGTTCTCTCAGTTAAGACCTAGATCAAATTGAAGTAAATTCTGAAAATTTAACATGGTATCAGAGCTAGCCTGAAAGAAGGCATGATATGGCATGTATGACACTTGTTGCACTTACGATGCTAGGGCTTGATATAGCAAAAACCAGTGATCGTAGCACTTTCACTATAAATCCATTTTGGCAAATTTTTCGGATCTAAAACTTTTACAGGTCGAATCAGATCCCCATGTGCCTTGTGTCCAAAGAAAAACCTCTAATTCGTTGTATGTTGTGATTTATGATCTATACAATATAGGGTTTTTGCCTCTTCCAGATCTGAGTAAAAAACAGGTGACCTTGGAAAAAAGGTCATAACTTGGGCTAGGAAGCCCCAAATGAAATTTAGTAAAATGTGATAGGTAGTACATAGAATTTACTATCTCAGGAAAATTTTTCAAAGGCCAAAGTTGAACCAGTGACAACTGGCACACTGTACAAGTTCGTTCTCGTATTTTATCCCATAAACAGGTCACGTTGCGACACTTGGAATAACTCTCTCTCAGAGAATCCAATTGAGGTCAGACCTATCAGGATGGAAAGATGACATGTTGGTATATCTCAAAAACAAATTTCAGACCCTGTGGATTGAAAAGTTCGGAGTTACTCCAGAAACAATCAGGTACATATTTATGTCATAACAGAATTATTTTTGAGCACCTTCATTCATGGCTTCCGGAATTTAGGGTTTTGGATAAAGTTGTAATTTTTGTAATCGGAGACCACGGATGAATGCTACTCATCAAAATCAAAATTTAGAGACCAGGATCAGAATTTTTGGTTGGGCAGAAGGTCAGGCTTGATTAGACCCTAGTTCGAGACTTTGATCAGAAAAGTGGAAAATTAGGGCTTTTGAAAAAATGAGAATTTTTGAAATCTGTGACCACGGCTAGAAGCTCCTCATAAAAATAGAAGCTTAGAGCTTTGGATCAAACCTTTTGATTGGGAAGAAGAGTGGACTTCATCAAACCCCAGTTCGGGGTCACGTCCAGTGAATCTGGAAGTTTCAAAGGCAAAATTGAGGAGTGAAATTTTGCAGTTCTCAAATTCTGAATATACCAGCTTGATTAGCTCATCAAGGCGCATATTTCTATCCTTTCGGAAGTTTGAAATTCAAAGTTTGAATTTTTGGGGTTTCTCTGACAAACCCTATTACAGCTCCAGATCTAGTTCCTGCAAATCAAGTGGATTGGGTTAATCCTAGAAGAGGATGGATTGGTCACCTGCATAAGTGAAGAAGTTCCTGTTTCAAAGGGAAATGAGGCTAAGGCCTTCCATAAGAAAATTACAAGCAATCTTGACAGGTATGGCTTCCAGGTATGTTTCAAATTCTGTTCATGGTTAAGTTTATGATATGTTTGTCTTCATATCATTATAGTACAATCTCGATTAATTACTAGACTTGTTGTATTATTTTAATAGAAGATATTCATTGATTAAGGTTTTGACACTTAAGATTGTACTAATGCATTGTGATGTTGTATGAGGTTTATGTTGTTCGCTAACATAAAAGGTACACCAAGAAAGACAAAACATGTTCTACTTCAAGAACATATGATCATGGTGACATGAAGACAAAGATTCATCCATTGTCATGGATCACATAGAAGATCTACTTATGAGGTATGTATAACTTGGTTCTACAATGGCTAACTTATGAGACATGCAGGTTACTAGCACAAGTCATTGAAGAGAACCAGAAGACATTATGCGAGTATGTTAGACATAACCAGCTAGCATGCTAATCCAAGTATGTTTTTCCTATATCAAGCTAGAATCTTACCTTGTGTTAGGATCTTATATTGTTGTGTTGTTGATAATGATTATTCATGAAGTCATAGGTTTGAATAGTCATGGTTGTATACATATTATGTTTCTTACCATAATTGATGATATGACTAACCAGAAGAATCATGAAGTTATAGGTTTGAGTAATCATGGGTTTATGCATTGATGATTTAACTAATCAGAACATTCCTATGATCAAATAAGAATATGCATGAGTAAAAGAAGACTTCCCTGAAACCTTGAATACTAATGTTTATTATCTATGAATGATCATGACTATACGTGTTTAAGATTATTGTGTTTTGATAGTATTAAGATTATACTAATAAATGTGTGATTATGTATGAGACCTCAAGGATAACACAATGATGATACTAATAAGCATGCATAGGGACCAAGGATGAATATAAGTTCAAGAATAGGTAATCCATGAAGCAAAGATCAAGAGGGAGCACACTCCAATAGCTCCTGCAAGGATGCATATATTCAGAGGGAGTTGACCATCTTTCTTCATTCCACAATAGAAAGGTGTAGAAGAAGCTACTTCAGCAGCTCCTGCAAGAAAGCAAAGACTCAGAGGGAGTCCACCCACCCAACAAACAAAGATAAGTATTTTAATTACCACTTCTTACATATTTGTTTGTTTAAATAAAATTGTTCAATGATACATATGCTTATGTTCCTAGACTTAGGATATGTATTTTGCATATTTGCATTAATGAACAAGATACTACTAATATGCATATGATGGGTAAGTGTCCTATGGCACTGTACAACATTCCATTGCTACTTATCTAGAATGAAACCTCTTTGTTGACATGTTGGGAGTTGTGCACACTCTTAACAATGTTCTGGTAGAGACTGGAAGGCATCTAGAAAGTTATGGAACATGGATAAATGTTGTATTGATGCATTGGCTAAGATAATTGCATGACTGTATGACATATTTCTTTATGTGTAAGAATTTGTCTGAAAATTATGAGATGTTTCTAATCATGCAATTTAACTTGTTTTGTAGGAAAGACCGTATACCTTCACCTACAAAAGAAGGACTACAACATTTGTTCAAGCAACAAAATTATCTATTGAAGATATTGAAGTTCCCAAGATACGGGAAGAATGCCATGATCTGTCGATCATGAAGAATGATGTTTGTGATGCGGTCCCAATAGCTGAAAGGAAGTCTGTTGTGACTTCTAAATGGAACTATCAGATCAAGCATGTTGTGGATGGCAGCATAGAGAAATATAAAAGTGATGAAATAGAAGATAAACCAGATGGATTTCAAGACAGCTTTCTTTATTGGTGTAGTCATATATGTGTGCAGAACTTGGTAGGATAGACAACTTTCTATCCAGTTTGGGCTTTACCAAGAGTAAAGCGGATTCCAACCTTTTCTACAAGGTTGAGGAAGGAAATCCAGTGATACTACTTTGTATATGGATGACCTGTTTGTAACAGGTAAGGATAGATTGATTGCCGACATGTAGTAGAAGCTTGCTGCCGAGTTCGAGTTGAAGAACTTGGGGATGATGCACTATTTGTTTTTGGCATGAAGGTGTGGCAGAGTGTAGATGGAATCTTCCTTGGACAAGGGAAGTATGCAGTAGAGATCCTGAAGAGGTTCGGGATGATGGACTACAAGGCCATGGCCACACCTATGGCATCGAACCTGAAGCTTCTGTGTGATGCTTCATCTGAGCCGGTTGATATCACTATGTATCGTCATATGATTGGGTCCTTGATGTACCTGACGATCATGAGACCAAATATTTACTTTGCGGTGAACACATTGAGCCTGTTCCTGACGAATCCGAGGAGTGGTCACCTGGTTGTTGTAAAGCATATTCTGAGGTACCTGAAGGGTACAGTTGATTATGGGCTCAAGTATGATGCGAATCAAAAGTTTAACCTATAGGGTTATGTTGATTCAGATTGAGCAGGAAGTGCTACTTCTGGGTGTTGCTTCAATATGGGATCAGGTGTGATCTCTTGGTTTAGCAGGAAGCAATCCTGCGTAGCACTGAGTACAGCTGAGGCAGAGTATGTTGCAGCCTGTTCAGCTAGTTGTGAGGCAGTATGGCTTCGGAAGCTACTGTTTAAGTTATTTGATCTCCCATTGGATGCTACTGGTATTTTTTGTGATAACCAGAGTTGTGTGAAGCTGTACGAGAACCCAGTGTTTCATGACAGGTCGAAACACATAGAGATCAAATATCACTATATCAGGGATATGGTGCAGAGAGGAGCTTTGAAGCTCATGTACATTGCGACGGATGAGCAGATTGCAGATGTGTTGACGAAGCCACTAGCTAGGGTGAAGTTTGAGTACTTCAGGGAGAGGCTTGGTGTTCTTCAGATTGATGACACTTCGAGGAAGAAGTGATGGACATATTTGTAGAAGCCATTCCAAGCATGTTGGAAGGAGGATCCTTCACATGGCTGTGGATGTAAGTGTTGGATGATGAGCATCAGGACGATGCTCCAATTACTGCTCTGTATATGCATCAGGAGGATGCTGGATATGATCAGTTGGATCATTTATATGTATATGTATGTACGCATCATGTTGGATGATGGATATGATCAGTAGGATCATTTGTATATGTTTTGTATATGCATCATGTTGGATGCTTGGACCATGTATCTGTATTTGTATCAGGTGGATACATTGTATGATCAGGTGGATCATGTATGATGATATGTATCAGGTAGATACTTCGTATGCATCAGGTAGATTCATTATATGACCAGGATGATCATGGATGATGAGCTTCAGGATGTTGTTCTAGATGACATGTAACAGGATGTTGCAGTGATGATGATCAGGATGATCATGTGTACATCAAGATGATGTATGGTGAGTATCAGGTTGATACTCTGTGGCCGTGGATCAGGTTGTGCAAATGAGCATATAATAGCACCTTTGGAGATTTGCAAATAGTCTTGCAAGGTTTTGCCTATGGCATATAATTTTGCTCTGGGATATCTGGAAAATGCTCTTTCGAGGTTTTTCTCTGGGAGGACATATAATAGCGCCCTGGGAGATCTGCAGATAGTCTTGCAAGGTTTTGTTGCTAGCATATAATAGCTCCCTGGGATATCTGGAAGATGCTCTTTCGAGGTTTTGTCCTATGGCATATAATAGCTCCCTGGGAGATCCGATAGGTTGAGTTGTGTGCTCGTAATAAGTCCTGGGATGCTCTTGCAAGGTTTTGCCATGACCACATGTAATATCACCCTGGGAGATCCGATAGGTTGGGATGTGTTCCCGTAATAAGTCCTGGGATGCTCTTGCAAGGTTTTGTGGTGACCACATATAATAGCACCCTAGTAGATCCGATAGGTTGAGCTGTGTGCTCGTAATCAGTCCTAGGATTTTCTTTCAAGGTTTTGTGGTAGGTTCACATGTAATAGCTCCCTGGGAGATCCGATAGGTTGGGCTGTGTGCCCGTAATAAGTCTCGGGATGCTCTTGCAAGGTTTTGTGACACATGTAATAAGTCCTGAGGATTCCACAGTATGGCCAATGATGACGAAGACCTGCAGGTGGTGGGCCTACATCCAATATGAAAAAGGACTAGCTTTGTAGAACTTCCTATGATGAGTAGATTCAGAGATTGATTGAGATAGCAGCAGCAGTGACGATGATGATGACTCGATGACGATTATCCAGTGACGATGATCCAGAGAAGATGACTTGTGCTAGAAGACCTGTGTCGAGAAATACCTTCCTAGTTAAGAGGGAGTGTTGATGTATATGTAACTTCAAAATGTATTTCACATATATGTATATTGTATTCCTATAGAGATGTTATTATTCCTCTATACGGAAGTGTTGTCATTTATATTGTAAGTGTCGTAACTTATACTTGATGGGTTAGTAGACCACCTTGTTGGGGTCGGCCCTGTATAAGTCATGTGGGTCAAAGGGTTATTAGACCACCCTATTGGGGGTCGGCCATGTGGGTCAAAGGGTTATTAGACCACCCTAGGGGGGGTCGGCCCAGTCAGCATTATGTTAAGTGGTTAAGTTGAGGTCGACCTAGTTGAGTAAAGGTCAAGCCAAGTTAGTGTATAAATAGAGAGTGTGTCTCTTTCATTTTACAAATTCTATTCTCTCACTCACACTTTGAAGAGTGGCGCACTTGTGTAGGAGGAGGCTCTACTGCTAGGAGAAGACTATGTATTGTATTCTGGTTGTATCGTTGCTCTATCTATCTCTGAGGAAGTTATTGGGGTTTTTCACCTTTATGGTTTTCCCCAAGTAAAATCTGTGTCTCTTGTGTGCTTGCATTATTGTGTCCATGATTGATATGTTGTATATTTGTTGTACATGTTGTTCTCTCAGTTAAGATCCTAGATCAGATTGAAGTAAATTCTGAAAATTTAACATAAAATTCAGTTCAAGCAGGAAGATTCTTACAAGACCACCTTCACTACTTGGTGGGGGCACCTTTGCTTATTAAACTAATACCTTTTGGCCTGATCAAAGCAAGTGTCACTTTCGAGAGAGCTATGCATGCTTTCAATGATTTAATTGGTGTGATAATTCTGATTTAGGTTTATCTCTATTACATTACCATCCATTCTAAGACTCAAGGGTATTGTTTGGAGACCCTTAGGAAAGTATTTCTTCACTGTAGAAAATATGGCATGTCCTTGAATCCATCTGAGTTTATCTTTGGTGTCTGCTCCAATAAATTACTTCATCATATTGTCTCATGTTCTGGCATTATTATTGATCCAAAAAGGGTCTGTGTGATTCAAAACCTTTCTCCTCCTTCTACAAAAAAGGTTATATAGCGTATTATTGGGGAAAATCAATTTATTTAAAAGTTCTTATCATATTTTTCCAGAATGGTTAAGCCCCAATATACTTTAGAAAGATAAATAGTTTTATTGGACTCAAAGCACCAAGAGAGCCTTTAGCAATATAAAACACGCCATTTATTCTGCACCTGTTCTTGCTAAGATGGATTTCCTGAAGGATTTAATCATATACAACAATGCTACAGAGGAATACAGAGGAATATATTGAAGCTATCCTCTTACAGAAAGATGGTTCAAATTCTGAATAACCAACTTCTTTAATGAACCAAAGCTCTTTTATGTTGAATTGAAGTATACATTGATTGATAAGCATTATTTATCTTTGGTCAAGGCCATAGAGAAGTTCTGCTACTTTGATTCTTAGCAAACACAATGCATCTTTGAGCAATATATAAATCCCCCAAAGGTGCCTCTGTTTGCTGTCAAATTTATGTTGTCCCATACCTTTATCTCAGGTAAGCTTTCCCATTGGTCAAATAAGATACAAGAAGATTTTATATATACTTTTCATACTGTTAAAGGGCGTGATTTGGCTCTCTTGGGGGTTTATATATTGCTAAAGGTTGTGCTCAACATGCTGAGCCTAATGAAGATTCTAGCAATGATGATGACTCTTTATCTCATTTGTTTGCTATTGATTGTTATAATGTATATGTTTATAATAATTTTCGGTATAATTCTATTTTTTATTACTTGCACAATAAAAGTTTCCCTCCCTATCTTGGAAGTAACAAAAGAAGGAGATTTAGATTAGAAACCTCGAAGTATGTCATATTTGTCTCCATTGTGGCCAAGCTAGCAGAAGTAAGTTTACAGTTTTCTTTTTCATAGTTTATTTACGATGTAATCAAATGTATTCTCTTCTTGATGGCATATGACTAGTGTTGTTTATTATTTTCAAATATATGTTTCTGTGGAATATGTGTTTGATATTTAAAATTAACCGTTTTGTGTTTTATGAAAAGATAATATTCAGTATATTTTTCTTACTCATTTTCTTATGCAGAGTTTTGGATGATTGCTTCAGTGCAAACATGCTCTGTTTCTGTATTCTGCTTAGTTCTTTGTTTCTAACTAACATCCTTGAGATTGTTTTCATATGTCATAAGGCATGTAATCATGCTTTGAGAATCCACTTTCATTCTCAATTTGTTAATCACATCATGTTATTTTCCCATATGCTATAAAGCAGATGAGTCATTTAGCATAGTGTTTAAACATGATATGTTTCTGTATTCTTCTTAGTTCTTTGTTTCTAACTGGCATCCTTAAGATTATTTCCTATTCCATAAGGTGTGTAAGCATGCTTTAAGAATCCACTTCCATTCTCAATTTGTTAATCACATCATGTTATTTTCCCTTATGCCATAAAGCATATGAGTCATTTAGCATGGTGTTTTATTTTATTTTATTCAAATGTATCCATAACATGCATGGTATCGGTTACATATTGGATATGTTTGAATTTATATGATTTTTGATATATAATTGATGGTTATAGAGTAATGGCGGATAGAGATATGGTTTTTACAAGTACCCAAAAAAAAATTTGTGTGCTAATTTTTTTTATAATTTATAATATTAACATTCATCTTGTGTCACAGAATCAACATGCCTTGGAAGGTGAAGATGTGGATGCTCGTCTTCAAGCTTCTATCAAGGCGGCTGACAAATAGTGCAAAATATTGTTGGGAAGACTCTCGTGTACAACTGATTGTCTTAAGATAGCTAGAATGACAGATTTCATGATGGTTTTGATTGCATTCTTTGTCATGTTTGCACTCCCAAGTCTAGAGTTTGGGGAGTTGAAAAAGATAGCATAGAAGTTCCATTGCATTGATATTTAGTCAAATCTATTCAATTTGAAAAATTGAGGCATGAAAACTACATCTTACCAGTTGGGCATTTGAAGTTCCATTGGATTTTCCCTTATCAATTATTTGGAGATATGCTTTCCTAAATGTCTCAGTTGTAAATCAGCATTCCAAAGAAGAAATCTTACTAATTGATAGGAATTTCTTTTGATTTTTTAAGTGAGTGAATTATCCTCTAATCCAAAAGAGATGAATGGGAAGAACCCTCCTTTATTGCAATTTCTTAACATTGTTGAATTTTTGAACTGTAAATTCCCAATTATATTTTTAACACTATGGCTAGACGAAAAAGTGGATCAACATCTCGTTGTAAACAAGCTGTCACCACTTAAAAAGTTATTGTCAAAAGTAAGTTTCCATTATTTTTTCTTGGTCTAGATAATTATATGTTTCAGAGGTATTGGAAATTTTCATTATTTTTTCTTGGTCTAGATAATTATGTGTTTCAAAGGTATTGGAAACCTCGAACTGCATTTACTTTCTACTTGAATTTGGTGAACAGTTATATATATATATATATATATATATTCTAGCAAAATATATTGGTATGGTTGAAGTTTTGACCTATAAATTGCCATTTGTATTTTTACCACCATAATTAGAAGAAAAAGTGGATCAACATCTCGTTGTAAACAAACCGTGACCACTTAAAAAGCTATAGGAAAAAATAAGTTTTCATTATTTGTTCTTGGTAACATAACCTAGGGAAATTGCTCAGGCACGTTTCTTTATTCAGAGATGGTACTAAGAGTATACCATACATTCTTCTAGGCACAAGACCAAGTTAATAACTAATGAATAAATCATATATAACTCATTAACAATAACCTTACTAAGTATTTTTACCACTATATCTAGAAGAAAAAGTGGATCATCATCCGGTTGTAAAAAAATTGTTACCACCTAAAAAGTTAGGGTCTTGTGATTTTTGAGAATTTGTTGAGTTTAGGGCTACGGGGAAATAAAATATGGCCCACTCAAAATATTGAAATGCCTTCCCTAAATCAATAAAGATACACAATTGTTATCACGTCGTAAATTCATGACATCCAAAATTTGTTCATAATCAAGAAATACACTTTTTCAAAATATTTCTTATTGGTAAAAATCCTTTAACATATGAGTCACCCAAAAAATGAATAGATATTGTGATTAGAAGGCCTAATAGAAAGTCGATTTGAAAGGAAATTTATTCATTTGTTGTCGATGGCTTTGGGCTTCTTGTGTTGCTTTAGCTTTTTGGATCTAGCTATATTCTTTTTATTTTCAATCATGTAGATTTGATTGAGAGAAAAAAGTCTACTTTAAGGGAAAATGAGTCACTGATGGTTGAGAGAGAAAAGTAATTAAAAGAGAAGTCCAAAGATATTACGAGATAGAAAATAATTTAGTCATATTCTTTTTTTTCAATCATGCATAGTTCATGATCGAGGAGAAAAAATCTGCATTAAGACAAATGTAGTCACTTATTGTTGAAAGACAGAAATTATTAGAAAATAAGTCCAAAGAGATTAGATTTTTTATGAATAAGCTTGACACAATTCAGGTGACAAACCCTCTTTGAGCATAAATGAAAGTTCGGTATATATTTGTTGTACATGCTCATGAAATTTATGAATTTGAACTATTCCTGATTTGTGAAAGTGAAATTGATAGTGATAGAAGAAAAACAAAAAGGAAGAGAAGGTAGTAGAAGTCCTTTTATTCAGTGAAAGCCTTTGGTTGAGGTTATATTGTAAAAGCTCAGGAATTGAATGGAATGCTACAACTTTTTTTTATTTTTGTCTCTCCTGTAGTTATACAAATTATGAGTTCTCACTTGAGAATGATCAATAATGCTTCAAAGGATTCAATCATTCTTTGGTTAAATATTATTCCAAGTTGAAGCATATCCATTTAGACCATTGAGTCTTCCACCTTTGTTCAACAAGTTAAATCAATGGTTTATTCTTTTGATTGAATGCCAATTTACTTCCTAGAGTGGATTTCTAATGTAATGATTAGTTTGAACTTTGTAAATTTAATGTAAGATTTACGAGAATGGTTTTTATTTTTATTGGATTTACTACGTTGTACATTTTTGTTGGGTTTACTACGTTGTGTATATAGAAAGAATGTTATACTTATCCTTCAAATTTAACCACTACAATCTACCTCCATGTAATTTATTGCCAACTTAAAGTACCTAATCAACAATAATAATCTCCTCATCCTTAATTATTACATTTAACGTTTTATACATATAAAAGATTTTCCTTAATTTAAGGAATATATCAATTATTATCTTTGAGGAAGAAATATTATAAATATAAATATCAGTACCCTAACACTTGAATCTCTCGTACATTAATTCATCGAATTCCAAAGTTAATAGAGAACCACAAAATTTACAATATAACCGAAGCCTTGAGAATATATAAAATTACAGTGTACTTTTTCTTGAATTTTGATAATCCAGGACCGGACTGAAACTGTGATTATTTGGCATAAAACATTTTGTAAGCCTCTGTAAGTTACAGCTCGATCCAGCTGGACAGACGGGCAAGGTCACCCATGTTTTACTTATTAGGTTTTGAAAAAAAATATGTTCCCCGTGAAAAATGCAAATTACAAATTATAGATGCTCTTTTGATAAAAATAAGTATTTATTTATGTTTTATATCATTGTATGCTCTTTCAAGTAAAGGTGAGGTGATGGGTTGGTGGTGTTTGACTTTTAAGAAATTTTGTTTATATTGTTTTAAAAAAAATAATCAATATTTAATTTTGATATAAGTAAAGATTATGATATGTAAATTAAGGAAGTAATTTGAAAAATGCAAATCATATACATTTATATGTTTTTATTCATCTAAATATTCTTTAAATTAGAAATTATTTTAGACATTGTAAAAAAATTAGGTATTAGAATGTAATTTTTATTATATAAGTTATATTGATTTCTAAATTAATAATCTAAAAATTAAAGATGATGTATTAGTGAAATTATATCAAAATTTACATTTAAAATATTGATAATAATGGAAGGTGCAAATTAGTTTAAATAAGTTATAGAGCTTAAAATGGATGGCTTTGGGATGGTCTCTTTCGGTACTTGGTAACAATTGGAAATTCTAGCAGGGGTTTTTGTTGATTTGCATTAGCAAACTTGGAGTCAAGTTGATTCATTGAATCAATCCAGTACCAACCAAGTATACAAAAAGTAGGAATCTTTACATGTTGGTTCTATCACGATCACTCTTGTCTTAGGGTTTTCAATTTTTTGTCATTGGTAGGGGTTTTACAGTTTTTACTCTTTCTATTCGGCGATGGGTTTTTTTTTAGTTCCTATCTTTATTTGGTGAAGGCTGTTATTTCTATTTGGCATTAGGTTTTCAGATCCTGCTATAGTTGGGGGTTTCTCTTTGGCGTTAGGGTTTCAAATCCTACTATAGTTGGGGGTTTTTCAGATTTGAATCCCTTCTTTATGCCCGGAGTACTTTAGAACACTTTATACTTTGGTGGGGTTTGCTTTTTTTTGGCACTTTCTGCACTTTTCATCTTTGTGGACATCAGCTGGTGGTTCCTGTCCGGACATCGAGGTTTCAACTCTTTAGATATCCTTATTGCTTACACGTGGCGTGTTTACTTATGGGATGGCTCCACACGGTATACCTTCGCATCTGCATGAAAAGAGTTCACTTGTGAATTTCCCTAAGTTTTCTTGTGATTCGAGCTCTGAGATTGTTTCCCATTCAGAGGAGAAGGGCTTGCACATGAAGCCTCTACTTCATGGCGCTAAAGCCTGTCTTTGGCGTTCTATCAAATCCATTAAGGCAAAAGAGGGACGGGAACAGTTTATTATTGACTCACAAACTAATCTAGAGCGGATTGAGATGTTGTACTGGAGGGAACTAGTGGGAAGGCTGGAATATACCTTAGGAAGTAGGAAGGAAATAATGGACTGGGTTAATAAGTTCTGGACTACATTGGTGGGTATTTCTCCTAAAGTTAATCTCCTCATGAACAGGTGGATCCTGTTCATTTTCCCAAATGTTGAATGTGTGATTGATATACTGAATAGTATATGGTTATTCAAGGAAGGTTCTTTAATCCTAAAGAGATGGCATATTGCTTTTGACCCTATGCGAGAGAAGCAATGACAAAGACATATTTGGATGTTGGTACCTGGTCTCCCTAGAGAGTTATGGACAAAAAACATTCTAATTGGGATGGAAAATAAGGTTGGTAGATTCATTCATCTGGATAGGAACTCCCTTTATGGCATTGACAAGCGTATTGCTAGGGTTATGGTGGAATTCAATATGATTTTGGGGCTTCCAGCTGAAGTGGATGTGGTTTGGGGCACCCTCACTTTCTGTCAGTGACTGGATTACTTCAAATTACCCTTTCGATGTTTTGGGTGCCAGAATATGGGCCATATTCAGTCTAAATTCCCTTTTGGCTCAGTTGTTTCGAATGATGATTGTAATGTTGTGGAGCTAGAACCGACTTCCCTTGGATACTGTAAATCTCGAACAAGATTGGCCTTTCCACAACAACTTTTCATGGGTAATTCATCTCCTTCTGAGAAAACACCTTATAAAGACATTTCAAAAGCATAATTGGATTTTTATTTAGAGGCAGAGAAATCTTTAGATAAGCGTATTTCTAATGGGGAAATCACCTTAAATTTGGGAGTTCCACCACCCTCTGGGTCTGACTCATTGTAAGTTTCGCCTTGTCCTATTTCTGAGGGAGTCCATATTGGTCAACCCTCTGTTTCTCCCTTATTAACTACCTTTGTTAGTTTGCCACAAATTGAGCTTAATGAGGGTGCGGTAAATTTATCTTCGGGTAGAAAGGTTTCCACAATTGATGATGAAGCTAGGGTTTTTACGTTAGAGGAAATAGATGTTCTGTATGATTGTGGATATAACCCTACTACTGTTGGAAACTGTGTCACTTTTCTGACTATTTATTCAAATCAACCCTCGTCGAACACTAATGTTAAATCTATTTCAGTTCCAAAATGTTACTATTCGGAAAAAAATAAAAAAAATTGAAGGATTCTTTTGTGGAGGCTGAAGGTGGTTACAAACCTGTTTTTGCTAGACTTGATGACTCTACTAAGAATATTGATTCGTCTCTCTCTGTCTGGGCACTTAGAGCTTTGAAGCCCTCTCCACCTGTTGTTTAATGTTATTCTTGACCTTAAATGTTAGGGGTTTGGGTAAGGCTACCGGGTTTAGGGCCTTATCCAAACTGATACACTCTACTAGCCCGGATTTACTTCTTCTTCAAGAAATTATGTGTGATGACACCAAATCTATTCTGAAAATTGCCAACATTCTGCGAGGTTGGGAATTTGCAGCAATTTCTGCATTTGGGTTATCTAGTGGACTTTTAGTGGGTTGGAACCCTCGTTTTTACCATTTTTGTGCATATAAGACCAATTGGGGTCTATTACTAGATGGATGGAGTAGGTTTCATGATATTAAGATGTCTGTTTTGAATTTTTATGGACCGTATAAGGGGAGACTTCAATTCTGGAATTCTTTTAAGTCTGCTGGAATTTTGCATATGGACAACCTAATTATTGCAGGCGATCTAAACATTACAAGGGTTGCCTCTGAAATTTGGGGCTACATGGAAAGATTGGATGATTTAGCAGACTATTTGTCAGTTTTGCTAACTAATAATGACTTAGTTGATGTTTCTTCAAGCGATATAGATCCCCTACTTGGACAAATGGCAGACTGGGAGAGGATGGAATCCATAAAAGACTTGACAGGTTTTTTGTTAAAGGGTCTTTTTTGCATACTTTCCAGCGACATAGACCTTGGGTAGGTGAGGCAATTTTTTCAGATCACTAGTCTGTCTATTTACAACTTGATGACTCCAAAACCTCTTTGAAATATCTGTCTAAGTTTAATTGCTCTTGGATTAAGAATGAGTCCTTTTGTTCTACCATTCGGGATTATTGGCTAAATTGTGTGATAGAGGAAGATTTGAACCTTATGGATTCCTTAGTTTACAAACTTAGGAACCTTAAAGGTGTAGTCACAAAATGGATTAAAAATCAAAACAGGTTAGATCTTCAGGCATATGAGGAGCTGGAGGAATAGATTCAGGTTCTTCACTTAAAAAATATCGATCAGAAGATGGATATTGATGAGCTAGCTAAGTTAAAACTCCTTGAGCAGGAAAAAGAAAAACTATTGAAACAAGAGGAAATGGATTGGAGGCTCAAAAGCAGAGCTATTTGGATAGAATTGGGAGATAAGAACACAAATTTTTTCCATGCTTATGCTTCATACAGAAGAAACAATAATGCTATATGGGAACTGAATGATGAGTTGCGAAATACTATTACAGGGTAGGAAAATCTTTAGGCATCTGCAAAAAACTTTTTTGGTAATATATTTACCGATCCAAGGCATTGTGATATAAATGCACAGTTGAATGTGGCTAGGATTTTTCCAACTTTTGTCACTGAACATGAAGTTTTGGATTTGGGGAGGAAAGTCACACTGAAGGAGGTTGAAGATACATTGAAATTATTTGCTAGGGAGAAAACTCCAGGGCCAGATGGATAGACTGTCGAGTTGTTCTTATATTTTTTTGACATCATGGGTGATGAGATTCTCCAAATGGTAGAATTTTCCAAAAATAAAGGTTTTATTTCTAGAGAATTGAACTCCACTTTCCTCACACTGATTCCTAAATGCAGAAAAACTAGCACCTTTAGGGACTTTAGACCAATTTCTTTATGCAACCTGGTCTACAAACTCATTTCTAAGATTATTGTTGTAAGACTGAAGCCTTCTCTGTCAAAGTACATTTATTCTAAACAATTTGGTTTTCTTCAGCATAGCCAAATCGTTGATGTTGTTGGTATTACGTAGGAGATTATCCACACTATAAAGAAGAGAAAAAACAAGGCTTTACTCCTTAAGATGGATCTTGAGAAGTGCTATGACAGAGTGGAATGGGGTTTCCTGAGGTTTATTTTGATACAGATTGGCATCCCTCCTTTGGTTATAAAATGGATCATGGCTTGTGTTTCATCTACCAATATTGTTGTTCTGGTTAATGAGGCGCCCGCATATTTCTTCAAGTGTACTAGGGGCATCCGACAGTGTTTCCCCTTATCTTCCCTCTTATTTTTACTAGTCATTGAAGGCTTCAGTAGAATGATAAACAAATCCAAATCGGAAGGAAATATAAAGTGTGTTAAAATTTTTGCTAATTTATCTCTCTCTCATCTGCTATTTGTAGATGATGTTTTGTTAGCTAATCCTGATTCTCTTGATGAATGGTTGTGTTATATGAGAATTATCAAAGAATTTTGTGATGCTTCAGGAATGCGGGTTAGTTCTACTTAAATCTAATTTTTATCACCATCTTGTGGAGGACCCCAAGCTCGCGGATATTAATATGTGGCTTCCATATAATTTATGTTTGTTGAAAGATGGTTTTAAGTATATTGGATATCATTTGAAGCCCAATGATTATAGGATACAAGACTAGACTTGGCTTATAAAGGAAGTTGAAATTAGAATCAATCATTGTACCTATAGGCTATTATCTATTTGTGGGAGGCTTACCCTTGTTAAGGCAGTGTTGACTAGTTATCCCTTTCAAAAGTCCCATGCTCAATCATTAATTCTCTTAGGAAGTTATTCTTCAATTTCCTTTGGACCGGAGGAAAGGAACACAACAATTTGATCATGGCTAGTTGGGATAAAATTTCTCTACCTAAAAACTACGGAGGTTGGGGGTTAAAGAATATGGATACATTCAGTAAGGAATTGAGACTAAAAAGATTATGGAAAGGCATGTTTGGAACGACTCTCTGGTCAAAATTATTGGTAGTGAAATACATCAAGGAAGATATAGTAAGTTGGTTTAGAAATCCAAAAAAAAGGACTAGGGGCACTTCTCCTATCTAGTTTGGCTTCATGAAAGTATATAATTGGTTGGCTAGAGACCTTATATGGAAAGTCTGTTCAGGCAAGGATATATTGGTGGGTATTGACCCTGTTGGCTACTTTCTGGGCAGACCCGAGTTTTAATGAAGCGCAGCAACAAACACCCCTTGGCACACTGGCCCTCTCGGAAACGAGCTGCGCAGCAGCCCGAAGTCTCACCCGAAGCGGCTATGGGGGGCTAAGGAATCAAGCTTCCTTAACTTTGGCAATGCGAAGACTGCAATCTGATCTTCCCCTCGTACCGGATGATTCCTCGAAGCGGAGCATCTTATCCTTCCGCAAAATTCTCAGTGCAACAGCGCTGAAGCTCTCTTACCAGCCTAGCTGCGCGTTATCTCCACTTCGGCGCCCAAGGCGATTACCCTCGACGTCCGATATCGTAACGTTTCCAGCCCTGCGCCACGACGCAACCACACACTTCCCAAGCGTCGTAGCAATGACGTTCTACAGAGTTCTTTGACGCTTAACAATTATAACGTCTAAGGAAGCTTAGAGAACAGACTTAACATATTCATAAGGATAATGCAATGTTCATGAAAGCACAACTAACAACACAGACATGCATTTGCGCGAACAATATCATAACAACAAGACTTATGGAATTCACCTCCACGGGAAACCACGTCCACGGGGAGTATACCTTATATTAACTCAAAGGAAAGTTATACAGTAATGCTGCGCACACAGCTGCAGCCTTAGATCTTTCCAGGAAACTCCACGCACACAGTTGGGAGCCCTTCTCTTAGATCTACTCTCTTCTCCACATAGATTACAATAGTTCAGACGTCGACTCAGACTGTCTGCAACTCATGGACTAGCTTCACAGCTATCCAGTTCTAACTCTTGTCTTCTAACAACACAGTAGAAAACAACCAACTATTAACCATCTAACCATCTTCCTTATCAATTATACATATATATAGGTGGCCCTGAGGGTCGCACCTTTACAAAACTGTGGGCCTTTCCCGACAGTATTCCCCCAAAACCCTAACCGCATACATGGCTAGGTGTACTGTAGGTGCCGCTTTGCAATCACGTCGCCGCTTCCTACAGGCTCCATGATTTTCGACGCAGATTGCGGGCATGGGCGCCGCTTCATCGTTTATTGCTCCATGTCCTTTGTCTTCAATGCTTTGGTCCGTTGCTCTTCCTTGATTAGAGCAACCATAACTTCTGTTCTTTAGCCTTAATGAGGGTAGCTGAGCCCTCTACTCCGTTGCTTCATTTATTGCGGTAGCTGAGCTTTCTACTCGGCCACATCCATTTCTCTTTGACGTGTGCACGCGAGATCCGCAATTTTCGATCCGTGATCTGTGCTGAGCTCGTCCATCTGGCACCGTACTGCGCACTTATTTGCTCCTGCCCAAAAATTGGTGCTTATTCAAAATTAGCACTTTCCTCTTGACACTTGTGCTTTTTCCTCAAAATTTGCAGCTTTACTATAGCTGCGGCCTATGCTCCAACAGATCCTATACTGGAGCTTGAAGAAAACTATAAACTTTCTAAATATATTCTAGTTCATCTGCAGGAGATCGATTATGCTTCACTTAACAAAATAAAGAAAAGAGGAAGTTTGGCCTCCGAGTCTTATTGGATTAATGAAAAATATTTGGGTTTCTCTCATTGGCATGCTTTGGAATGGGATCACTATATAAGTTTATTAAACTATGCGAGATGCAGAATTAGTAATGACAAAGATATTCTCATATGGAATGGCAATCCTGCATCTGGAAAGGTGACAACAAAATCTGCTTATGCCTCTTTAATTATGGACATGTGTTTTTCCCACAACAATGGTGGTATAAATGTTTGTAGAAATGGAAAAACCCCTTGAGATTCAAATTCTTTATGTGTTTCGCACTACATGGAAGATTAAAATCCTGGGACAATTTAGTTAAGAAAGGATGGAATGGTCCTAACATTTGCTTATTATGAAAAAATAGTGCGGAGACTACTAGCCACCTTCTTGTTCACTATGTTTTCACTAGGAATATATGGATCATAGTGTGTTCCTCTCTGAATATTAAACATGATTGGGGTCATGAAATTTTTTATATATGCACACTCAATTGGCTCAGATAGTGTAGAGATCACCCTATACTCTCGGTTATCATATCATGGTCGATATGGCACTCCATGAATAAGACAGTCTTTGAATATTTGCTCCCAAATGTTCAACATGTTAGTCTACAGATTCTTAATATGTATAAATATTTTACGATGGAATAGGTTCCAATGAAGGTTCTGAAAGTTAGTAATTTTGATTTTCAGATTAATTACCCTGTCACTTTTTTCAATGGATCAGCTACAAATGGTCTCTATGCAGCAGGTGGAGCTATTTTCATGAATCAGGTGCATTATTTTACTCTGAGGCTAAATTGTGGTATTGGTACCAACATGAAGGCAGAGCTTCTTGCTCTTTGTTTTTTTTTAAAGGTGGCTAATACTTTTGGTTTTGATGATCTTAAAGTATATGGGGATTCGTAGGTCACTATAAAGTGGGCGAAAGGAGATTACAATTTAAAAGTCACCGCCCTTCTACATTGGTGTAAAAGGATCAATACAAAAATCCTACTCTTCAACAATATATCCTTTCAGCACATTTACAGACAACATAATTCCTTAGCAAACAAACTCTCCAAACTGACCTTGGAGGGAGAAGATGGCATATTAATATGGGAATAATTTCAGGACTAACCTATCTGTGATATGGGTATGTGAGGTTTTTTTACTAAGATTACATATCAGTATCAGTCTCCTATATTGGATTTGTCTTCTTTTTTTTAAACATAGACTTGAGTTGTATTGTCTATTTTACCAGCCTTTTAGAAGTTTCGTCTCAATTGTGATAGCTAAGGAATGAGCTACAACTCTGCTATTTTTGTATATCAATCTTTTATAAGACAAGATCATCTATGTACTATTTGATTCTACATGAAATTAATAGTATGCTTTTTTCTACTGAAAAAAAAATAAAAAATTATAGAGTTTAAAAATTTCCATAATCTCATAAGTTCATATGAGCAAAATTCTTCCTCTCTTTGGATCTAAAATAAAACCATGACTTCCATACTAAAGGTCCTTATAATTTACAATGTTATTTTATTTATCCAAAATGCTGTGTTATTATTCTTATTTTTATATTCTTATTATATAAATATATGAATTGTATCATAATTACTTCTCCAAATACCAATTGTAATAAATGTACAATGAAGTCAATTACTTGCTAAAAAAAATACATTAAAAAAAAATATGAATAATTACAAGCTAACATGTAATGTACTATCCACTTGATTTAAAAATACAAAAAAAAAAAAATTATGGAGCATTACATAGGTAATTCTTTTTTAAATAGAAAAATATTTAATTGACTTTAAGTTTTCGACTAATATTTATTTTATGAAAATAATTTGCAACTAAATATTAATATATAAAAAAGTGAAATCGATTGTAATATGTTTACCAATTACTTATGATACAATCTTGTGTTTTTTCATATATCCCCACCCGTATGGTTAGCTTTGTTGAACTAATAATCATCTCACAATTTTCAAAAAGAAATTAAAAACATAATATAATATTTACATTTTAACCCCCAAAAATACAATATATAAAATTGTAACCATTATATTTCAATAAAAAATACTATACCATCAAACAATTAATTCATATTCAAAGTTAATCATGTCTTCAAATAACCTAGTATCATATTTACTTGTCCATAAAGCATTACATTAGTGAGAAGCTTTTCTTAAATCCAGACCGAGTTAGTGTAAGGAAGGAGCTTTCCGGTGAGTACAACGTGCACACTCCAATGAATAACTGATCCATGATCCATGTAGTAGATATAACTTGAACTTGATGACAAAGGTTAATAGTTATGGAGACAAATTTATAAACATCGAAGAAATTATGATTTTTTTAATTATAAAATATTGTTTATATAAATATAATGATATTCAATTTGTGATATTGATAAAATTAGTATAAATATAAATATATTTTATTTTTATAAATAAAATTTGGTATAATTTTTATGGTCAAATTTAAATTTAGAAGTGTTCAAAATATGTTTTTGAATCTATAAATAGATTCAATACCCTCAAATGTCCCCATAACACTCCCATCATGCAATTTTCATAGTTAATATATGTGATTCTAATATATTTTACACATTTCCAACCAAATTCGAAATAAAACAAGAGGGGAAATATACTCGGAAAATAATGAGAACGTAGAATATTTAGACTACACAAGGTGAGCCCAAAGGGGTTGGATCCATTGGTGAAGAGCGAGGAGTTTTTCACAAGTGGGAAAGGTTCAATTCCAATGAGGGTCGAACCTGGAGCCATGGGGCACACCTTGAGGTAGTGGTCAAAGTTCAATTCCAATGAGGGCCGAACCTAAAGCCATGGGGGTCACCTTGAGGTAGTGGTCAAACGTGTGATTCCACCCAGAGAGATTGTATAAAATGATCTCGTGACCCGTGGACACATAAGTGAATCAAATCCCACCCCCATGTCCTCATTTAAAAGTCAATTCCTGCTAGCTCACTCGGTTAAGGTGCAAGTCTCGTCAGCAAGGTGACCCGAGTTCAATTCCTCTTAGGGGTGACTTAGTTGGGAGGCGACACCAAAAAACCCAACCATTTAATACTCTTTAGAATGCATGTTTGTAAAAATTAGAATTAAAATTAGAAGTAAGAAATTAGTATTATGAATGATCATGTCCATAATGTTGTGTTTCTTTTACAAATCAAAATTAGAAGTAAAGAAAAGTAAAAATTAAACCGACAATATTAGAAATCAAAAGGGATACAAATTAGGCCCTATCAACATTAGAAATGAAAAAGTTAAAAACTCATAAATAGTCATCCCCTACATCCAAAGGTCCCAAGCTAGATTTGAGCTTGGGTGGAGAGTATCACAACCAATGCTCCCAACCACCCAATCTAAGCTCTACTAACTACAAATATGTGTAAGTGGAATAATATGTTCACTAAAGATTAATTGAACTAAACATTAATATGTGCATAATATGCTTCATATGTGCATAAATATGTTTTACATAGTAATGGGTGATAAACAAGTATACATATTTAGGGGCATGTGCAAGCTAATGAGGGTCACTTTTGGTGTGTTAGATGCAATAGAAAACTGAAAAATCAAGCATCCCTCAAGTTACTTGGTTTTTCTGAGATACTTACAAAAGATATCTTGCATCAAGTAAAAAAGATGAAACGTAGGAAATTTAGTCACATTTCTGAATATATAAGTTTTAAGTATTGAAAATTTACATAACTATGTTAAATTTCATTTTTTCTAACAATCACTTTTTATTTTTTTGGCAAATGATAAGGTATATGTTTTTGTGGGTGCATCCTTTCAGTGCCTAAATGATGGTTTCGGGCTACAAAAATTGTTAGACATGTATAGAACCCGTAGCACTAGTACAAAACTATTTTTCCAAAATTAAATGTTTAATTTTATTTATTTATTTTTAATTATGTAAGTGATCAAATCTCGAGAATAGTATGTCAAATGTGGGTGCAGTCTTTAAAGGTATTAATGCAGTTATTTCGACTTGGATTTTTTATAGCATATAGATGTCGGTGTCTACTAGTGCAGCATACATTTTTTTTTAAATGGTTATAAAATGAAAAAGTTACAGAATAAACACTAACAATATGTTTTTTGACATGAGTTATGACACAAGAAAATTAAGAAAT